>BQNB010022948.1:0-62386 GCA_026074375.1 Tanacetum coccineum | reverse complement strand
TGTGGATCCTCAAAAATAAGTTTACCCTCAGAGTCGATCAGATCTCTAAGTGTAATCGTATTCAGATCTCTATAATAAATTAGAGCACTTAAACTCCTTACCACATCCTCTTTCAACACCCTGCACTTCCTAGCAATGTTTGAGATAAACTATCTACAGCAAATTTGACTTTCTTTCTGAGTGCCAGCTCATTTCCTCTTCATCCATCTTGCAATCAACCAAGCCACATTCGCATACCCATTCTGGTGTCTAGCATCAAACATACTCAAGAGCCACAAATCATTCTTCTAAACCTTATCATACCCAGCCGTCCTTTGATACAAACCATAAGTGATCATCTTGTGAATCACCTTTAAAATTGGGTTCCTGATAGTAGAAGTGTGACTCCTAGATAAACCAAGGTTTTCCTCTCGACTGATGCTTAACAAATAATCATGCGTGTTAAAATGCTCATCACTACGCAAACCTCCTTTAAAGTAAACATTAAAACCTTCCTCCTTAAGCTCAACTGCTTGATATAGCCCCAACCTTCGAGCAAATTCCAACAAGGTTAAACTATGAGCATGACCACCAAGTCTAAACTTGATGATCTTCTGGGTTTGCAATTCATCGTCAGCATAAACTTCATCAAATTCATAAGTCGAATAAAACTCGTGGCAAAGCTCTGTATAAATTGGTTCATTGATATTAAAAGCTCTAATCTAAGCCATTAAAGTAAATATCTCTTCATCCGATCCAGCTTCATGCAACCTAATTCTCAACATGTCATCAATTTCTCCATCATAACCCATTCAGTTTAGTACATCCCAGTTCATCACACACGGTAAGTAAATGTGTCTAGGAAGCAATTGGGTCAATCTAGTGTTGTACCTAGATTTTGCATCTCTGTTACATCCTTCCCATACCAAGAAATCATGGTGAACTTGTGGAGGTAATACTTCTTCCACGGTTTCATGTTGTCTAGGGCGTTTGGGTCGTGATGATCTTGCCTCATCATCGTGTGTTTCCATAGTCTACACATAAAAAACAATCAAAAATAAAGTTATAGTAATGTTAAAAATGATTTGGTATAAATGGTCATGATTTTGATGGTTTTTAAAACATTCTGTTACATTCTGATGTAAAATGTGTGGCACACTTCCCTGAAGTGCGGCGTACTTCCTGGAATATGGGAAAAGTGCGGCGATTTTAGGACAAAATTGGCGTACTTTCTAGGCTGATGAAAAATTTTATGATCTTCAAACAATTTATTTTTAAATGTAAATTCATAATATGAATAGTGTTTTTTAGATTAATCAATATCAAGCATGCATATGTCAACCAACTTCTTAATATCATAATTCTATGATTTAATTGTTCATACGAAACGCGGATTTTAGTTTTCCTAATCTAATTATTATAAACCCTAATGGACAAGAAATTTAAAACAAATTGATAATAAACAAGTTAATGAATGATATAAACGTACCCTAGGCTTGATTAAATGATTGATGGGTTGATTCTTGAAAAGTTTTTCTTTGTTTTTTTGAGAACCCCGACAGTTTTGGGTGAGTGTGTGTTGATTTTTTTTATAATGAGTTAGAATCGTGTTTGGTAAGTCTTATCTATGAAAACCGCTCAAAAGTGCGGCGCACTTCCCAGAAGTGCGGTGTACTTTTCCCTTTTTTAATTTATATATTATACTACACAAAACTTGTTTTGCAAATTTCATAATTTCAACTCATCATGTTAGCTTAATATTAATTTTCACCAGATTAATGTCCGTACATCAAATGTAATCCCTTATGGATTTATACAATTGATTTATTTAAGACTCAACAAAAAAGTAAATAGTTATAATAGGAGTACATAGGTTCCCTCCTTTATTCCAACTTGGTCTGACTTTTTACTCCACAAACCAATTGGGTGACATGATGTCACTCAACTTATGATACTTTGACAACTTCTAGTCTGTTTTCTTTGTTGTGAACCCTTGCAAATAAATGTTTCCATACAGATCAGTTAACCTTATCTCAGTATGCCATTGTCATGTTGCTTCTTCTTTTTTAGTATACGAACCTTTATAATTAGGCTTCAAGTTAACGTTCTTTAATGGTATTAGTAATGAGCCAAGGAAACTAACTCCCTTATTCCAAAAACTAATTTTTTGGAATGGGTTAGTTACTGTTTGTATAGCTAATGATCGTTCAGCTGGATCGTTACAGGTCAAGTACGGTGTAGGCTTTGGTCCATATATCTCCAAACTTATTCCTCTTTATCTGGTAATCTTCCTCGTCATCATTATCACTTTTTGCATTTCTCATAACATCTGACAAAACCCATCAAACATCGAGAAAAGTCTTGATGAGGTGTCATTTTATACACTTTTTCGGGGTCGTTTAACCCCCTAAATCGTGCATTTATGCCCAAAATAGGTACTTAATCGTTCCTTTTCAGGTATTTCACATTTGGAAGAATTACACGTGACTTGGGCTCATTTAGAGAAGAAACGGACAAGACTACGGACCTACACTGACATCACTCAAGATAATGTTCTCAGCAGCCGAAGACGGCGTCACCAATACAACGTGACGCCGTCACAACGAAGACCAAGACGACATCACATGATCTCAAGACGGCGTCGAGTATAATGACCCAGACAATTATCTATAATATTCTATCATACATGACGGACCATCACAACTAAAATGCGACGCCATCACAGCGATTTTCCTATATATACAAACCCGAATTTAGGGTTTTGAGTGTGTAACTTTAGAATAAAAAAGTGGGTACGAACACATAGTCACTTTAAAGCTATTAGGGATGATTTAGGGCCTAAAAACCATATTGTACTTCCTTCAATTCATGTTTTAATCAAGTAAGGTTTACTTAATCATTCAATATGTCTATGTGTTGTTTGATTTATCTATGTTCTTGCTTTATTCTTAACATGCTTGGCTAAACCTCCTATTGTGTTTATTTATGATTGTATGAAACCTAGAATGTAGATCTTAGTGGTGTTGCTTCTTGTGATGGATATGCATGTTTGTCTTAGAAAACCTGCACTTTTGTCTTTATCGCTTTTGATATGTCTAGGAAAACATGATGGTGTAGAAAGGATACCATCGGTAACAATCTTCATACTACCTTGCCCCCTAATATGATTGATCCACTTTTAATATATTTCACATAGTCTAGTATACTCCTACGGGCTTGTAATAGTCATTATATACCTTACTTGTGCGTTTGATCTAGCGGTAATAAATAAGTAGACGGGGGTTCGTGTATTTCGTTCATGACTTAGGAAATAGTTACATAGATCATCACAAGAGTGACAAGGCAACAATACTAGGAGAAGCAATCTAGGGAGTAATACATGATTAAATAAACACAGTCTTTTATCTTATTGTTATCACCATTAGCATAGTTATTATTTAGTTTAAATAGCTAAAACCAAACCACCTCTCAAACATATGATTTACTGCTTTCATAAAATATAAAAATACAAAAATGATCTTCTCTCAACCTTTAGAATTCTGTTAGACCGTGATCAAGCCCTTCCTATCTATTCCCCGAAGTGAACAGATAACAAACCCCCGAGTCTTGACTATACTACTACTATAACGATTAGGTGCTCTGCCTAGGGAGTTGTAAAACTTTGTGTAGAAGTCCTACGACGACCGCATCAAGTTTTTGGCGCTGCCTCCTGAGGAATAGTTAGGTTCTGATCATAGTTTAGCTTTGTTCTACTCACTTGAATCCTTTCAAGTGAGACTTTAATTCAGCATATTAGCTTTCTTGTAGTCTATCTTTTTTTTGTGTTATTTGTTTCGTAACTCATTCTCGTCAACCACCATGGGAGATAAGAATCCTATTCATACTCTAGGAGATTACTCCAAACTAAGCCATAAGGGCTATACGAATACCATTGAGCTCCCCGTAGGGAAGAACGTGGTACCTCTTTGATCCGACACCATCTGGTTGGTGCAAAACGGATGCTCATTCCACGGACTTCGGTCCGAGGATCCAAATCAACACCTCAAGGATTTCCTTAAACTTATGGACTCACTTAACCTTAAAGGTGACAATAGGGAAAGAACGCGCCTGCATTTATTTTAATTTTCCCTTCACGATCAAGCTAGCAATTGGCTTGAGCGCCTTCCAGCAGGATCCATCACCACATGGGAGGATATTACTACCCGATTCCTTGCTCAATTCTTTCCACCGGGAAGGACCGTAAAACTCCGCAATGATATCCTGATGTTCCAACAACATCAAGGAGAATCTTTATCCAAAGCATAGACTCGTTTCAAGGACTTACTCCTAAAAGTCCCTCATCATGGCATAGACCTTTGGCTCCAAGTCTAAATTTTTTATAACCATGTCAATCCTGTCACAAGACGAACCATTGACCAATCGGCCAGTAGTAAGATTCATGACCTCAACGCTAAAGAATCCTGGGCATTATTAGAGGACCTAGCCCTCTATGAGAATGAAAGTTGGAACGACCCAAGGGATTTCGCTAAGCCAGTCAAGGCAATCGCTTTGCTTCAAGATGTCCCGAGTACATCCGACCGCCGTCTAATAGAGCTCGAAAATCAAGTTCAACGCTTGATGGAAGTTCATCTTGCTCCAACACATCCTACTCAAGTGAAAAAAATCACTACCTCATGTGAGATCTGCAGTGGTCCTTGCGACACTCAGTATTGCATGGAAGATCGGGAACAAGCCTTTATTGAATACGCATCCTCACATACCGAAGAAGCGGGAGGTAAGTGGTATACCTTCAAGCCATAGCAAAACAACCTTGGTGACACCTACAATCCGTCATGGAAAAATTACCTAAACCTTAGGTGGAGAGAACCTCAAAATTCCCAAAACAATTTCTCAAACCCACCTAACCGGTTCCAACCCAACGGTTCGATCCTGAACCCTCCTTCAACAACCGTCCTCAAAATTTTAACAATTAATCAAATCTAGATGGACTGGTATCTAACTTCATGGCATCTCAAGATGCTAGACTATCCAAGTTTGAAGCCGATTTCAAACAACAGCAAAGTGAAATGACCAACAAAATCGATACTGTATTGAAGGCCATCACCAATTGAATAGCGGGAGCATTACGTAGCGATACGGTTAAGAACCTGAAATAGGGACTCATCCAGTTTTGTCGGATCGTTCCTTACCAACAATGCGACCGTAAGCTCAACAAAATTCACAGTTTGTTAACACCATACATATCCTATACCAAGAACTAAGATGATTCCCACGACAGTACCAAAGTGAATGAGGAAGAAGAAAGAGGCAGCCTGGAAAACCATCCCGACTTTCCTACACCACCCGACCCATCAATTGCATTCATCACTGAAAAAATCCTCAAGTTCAATTCACTATTCGAATCGCTTAGATTGGTTTCCCCATCACCCAACGCTGAACTTGTTTGCACTAAAGAGGAAGATGGTGATGTGATGTTTATCAAAATAATTCCTAAGGGATGACAATTCCCACAAGGAGGAAACCGAACCAGGATTACAAGAAGTGGAGTATTTTGACATATTCCCGACTAAGAGTGAACTCGCCTACCACAAATACCTCATGTGTGGCCCAATCCCTTCAATATTTCTACGGAACCCCATCATTATAGAACGAAGCCCATCGAACCTCAAGATACCATGCAACATTGGGCATGTGCATGTGGAAAAAGCCTATATTAACCTTAACCCCCCTTAATATCATGACCCGAATGATGTATAATTGGATCATGAGGAGAAAACTCAACCCTAAGGAAGATGCAAATGGAGGAATTAGTAATTTCAGGAAGGATTAAAGGAATGCACGTCTTCATAGGAAACTTCACATATATTATAGACTTCATGATTGTCAAGGATATTAGTTCAATCGTAGACCCTAGGTTATCGCAAGTAGTACTAGGGAGACCTTTTGTAGAGATATCCCAACATGACTCTCGGACACACCCGAGGTGTTGTAAGTTCATTAACGGGACCGATTGAAGTTGCCTATTTAAGATGCCTCCTCATAGATAGAACAATATGATTCAGTGCTCGCTTAGAAAAGAGCATACCAAATCAGTCTATCTTAGGAACGAAGAAGACAAGAGAAGAGGAGTAGAATATGTAATGAGCAAGATACTAGGATTTTACAAAGAATGCCTAGAACTTGGACCCGAGTACTTAAGAGGAATAGATGATGAAGGAGAAGTCACATAAGGACATGTGACTTCGAGTCTAGCTACAAGACTCGTTAATAAAGAAAAGCGCTTCTTGGGAGGCAACCCAATTTACTTTTCCCGCAAATTAGGAGTGTCATGTATGTTTTAATTCTTTATGGTTTGTTTTATTATGTTTGAACTATCTTATAATCATGCCTTGTATTGTCTTTAATCTCGTCCTTATTTTCAATCAAAGGTATTTTGCAAATAATAAGTGTAGGGGAATTTATCCGGCTTTTGAGCCAAGTTCAAGCATGTTAAATAAATTGTTTAGATTAATTCGCGTCAGTTTCGAGTCATATGATTGAATTGTTAAATCTTATGTTTTATGCAGCTGTTTATATAGAAATTATCTTATGGAATCAAGTTGCCAGGATAATTTTCATCACAAAATACAAAATTTTTGTTTTCACAGAACGTGGAAACGGCATCACAGTTTACATACGACGCCGTCACCACGACACCTATGATGGGGTCACAACAACCCTGACGGCGTCATACGTCCAAGTCCAAAAAAACTCAAAATTTTTATTATTTTTGAAAATAAAACTTGCACAACATTTAAAATATGTATTCTTCTATTATAAACCTGCAAAAACCTAATGAGTTTAACAATTCTCTCATCCTATCTATCGAGTCGAACCCTAAATTCACATTGTATATTTGTCTATCGTACATTTTATGCTTGGTGTAGTTGTCTTTGTCTTTGATTACAGGTTATATTTGATGAGAAGAAGCTTGGAAGTTCTTAGGATGTTTTCATTGGATGATTCTTGGAGGACGATTTAACCAGTTATCGCAAGTTTCTTCTCTATTATTGAGCAAACCAAGGGGAGTACTAGTTTCTTTTCTTGTTTTCTTTTCCCTTTTATTCGTTCTTACGGGTACTTCTAGAGAACATTGGGGACAATGTTCAACTTAAGTGTAGGGGGAAATAAGCCTTAGAAACTATTCTTTCATTTGTCATTTGCTTTGTCCTTAAAATGATGGGTAATATATCGAAACATAGCATAAGAGGTGATTTTTACCCAAATTTAAATTTGTTTACGACACATACCGACGAAAACCAAGTATTAATAGCGTCTCATGGATAGGAATTTATATGACTAGCACAATAACCCTCACAATTCCACCCCAAAAATGTGAGGTTCGTCTTAGATCTTTAGGAATTCGGGTACCCATCATTGGTAACCCAAGATGATTTTATCTTTACCCGGTTCGAGTTAAGGTTGATCTGCAGGCGTGCATGTCTATTCTGTCGTTACGGCCATGTATGCATTGCCTTGTCACCTTTTCTGGAATGTCTGGTGTTAGTAAAATTCATAGCAGTGTACCGGTAGTGTATTAAATTCTAGAACTTGTTATTGTGGTGCATCCCGAGACCGCATAGTAAGTATTAGAATTTGCTTTTTTGGAATAAGAGGCCACCCCATTAGATTAACCCATGTTTAACACCTGTGAATTGTTTTGATGGTTACACCGATCATTATAATATCCCACTCCCTTACCATGCCATCATTATTAGTGCCAGTGATACCCTAGTATAACCCTCGAAACCTATCCTTTTTTATGGTTCTCGTATTTCTCTGGTGCGATTCAAGATATAATGAATGAGCATTGTCACCTTAAACCAATCGTTACACCAAAAAAGCCTTAGCCTACTTATTGTATCATTTTTAGTACATTTTGTGTTTAACCAAGTTAATTTTTTGAGTACACAGTTCTAAGTCCTTATCCTTGTAAATATAGTTTTGGGACGATTAGGATTCATGGTAGTATTTATTTCGCAGAAGAATGGGAAGAAAAATTAAGTCAAATACCCACGTATGTTTTGATCAAATGATCTCAATGTTATTATTGATCCACCTGATATGGATCACATTAGTTAGATTGTAAATATCGAGCATGTAAAAGCTCAAGTGTAGGGGTATGTATTATAAACCCCATATGATGTATTATGTTATTCAAAAAAAAGAGGAAAGAAAGTTATTGTGTAGTGTTTGTGAGTTTGTAGATCTGCGTCAGACTCTTGGCATCTTTAGCAACCAAACCAACGTATATTTTTCGTGTATTAATTAGCTAACCTTTCCACTCCAAATTCACCCAAAGCCACCCAAATGTATCCCATCTATTTCTGTTTCCCTTTTATGTTATCTTACACCTACACCCCACAACCCTTTAAAAGACCTCTTAGATAGTAATGAATAATACTTGCACCTAGCGGTGGAGGTTTGATCCTTTACCAAGCCTATGGTAATTTATATGCTATGACAGGTAATGAGTGTTGATTTTTTATTTCCCCCATATGTTATAATTTATTATACAACCAAGTGAAAGAGAGAATCCCTAAACACTTATGTGAGGTGCTAGTATATACTTTACGTTCTTTTAATTACGAGGTCTAGAAGGTTGTGTTGTAGAATACTTTTAAAGAGTAGGTAAAATGACCCTCATATTGTTATTGTCTAGGTAGAAAAGCCTATTTGCTTGAGGACAAGCAAATCCCAAGTGTAGGGGTATTTGATGAGGTGTCATTTTATACACTTTTTCAGGGTCGTTTAACCCCCTAAATCATGCATTTATGCCCAAAATAGGTACTTAATCGTTCCTTTTCAGGTATTTCACATTTGGAAGACATTTGGAAGAATTACACGTGACTTGGGCTCATTTGGAGAAGAAACGGACAAGACTACGGACCTACACCAACATCACTCAAGATAATGTTCTCAGCAGCTGGAGACGGCGTCACCAATACAACGTGACGCCGTCACAACAAAGACCAAGACGACGTCACTGGATCTCACGACGGCATCAGGGTACACGACCCCGCCCATTATCTAGAATATTCTCTATCATGACGGCGTCACGACTAAAACAAGACGCCATCACAGTGATTTTCCTATATATACAAACCCGAATTTAGGGTTTTGAGTGTGTAACTTTAGAATAAAAAGAGGGTACGAACCCTAGTTCGTTTAGCAGCTATTAGGGACGATTTTAGGGCCTAAAAACCCTATTGTACTTCCTCCAATTCATGTTTTAATCAAGTAAGGTTTACTTAATCATTCAATATGTCTATGTGTTGTTTGATTTATCTATGTTCTTGCTTTATTCTTAACATTGCATTGGCCCAAAACCTTTCTATCTATGTTTAATTTATGATTGTATGAAATCTAGAATGTAGATCTTAGTGGTGTTGCTTCTTGTGATGGATATGCATGTTAGGTCTTAGAAAACCAGCTTTTGTCTGTATTGCTGTTGATATGTCTAGGAAAACATGATTGTGTAGAAAGGATACCATCGGGTAACAGTCTTCATACTACCTTGCCCCCTAATATGGTTGATCCACTCTTAATATATTTCACATGCACTTAGTATACCCTTAGGGGCTTGTAATAGTCTTCATACTACCATTACTCTTGTGCGTTGCCTCTAGGGCGAATATAAGTAGACAGAGTGGTTCATTGTATTTCGTTCATGACTTAGGAAATAGTTACATAGATCATCACAAGAGTGACAAAGTAACAACACTTGGAGAAGAAAATCTAGGGAGTAATACATGATTAAATAAACACAGTCTTTTATCTTGTTGTTATCACCATTAGCATAGTTATTATTTAGTTTAAATAGCTAAAAACCAACCACCTCTCAAACATATGATTTACAGCTTTCATAAAATATAAAAATATAAAAATAATCTTTCTACTCAACCCTTTAGAAATTCTATTAATTAGACCGTGATAAGCTCTTACCTACCTTATCCCCGATGCTGTGAACGAATAACAAACCCCTCGAAGTCTTCGGGTACTCTTCCTCGTCATCACTATCACTTTCTGCATTTCTTATAACATCGGATCTCGCAGCATGAAAGGTTTGGTGACAAAACCCATCAAACGTCAAGAAAAGTCTCTCCGAAGTATTGACTATGCCACCAATCATACGCAGGAATCCACGACCAACAACTATTGGTGAATCACGGTCGACTGGAATATCTAGGATTAGAAACTTAGCAATCAAGGTAGTGACCCCTACCTGACAGAGAACATTTGTGAGTATCCCCATGGCTTCTGCCTGAGTGTGATTTATCATTGTAATTCCTCTATCAACCTTTTTCATATCTTCTCTCCCTAGTTGTTCATAGATCCAGTAAGGCATGGTATTTATATCCGACCCAGTATCTGCTAACTCATTTTCGTTAACCTGTCCCTCCAATCTGATGGGAAATATAAATGCTCTAGTGTCGTCTTTTTCTTTTAACGCCTCACCCTTAATCCTTTTTACTGCTTCCTCTTCTTCTTTTACAATCTTTCCATCTAACTCCACCTTGTCTTTCCAAACTTCATCAAGAATTTTCTTGTATTTGTCATGATAAGCCATTGTCTCGATTATAGGCCTTTCTTCCTCTAATAAAGCAAACTTTCGGCTCATTCTGATTGCTAATGCTTCTTTAGCTGCTTCTTCTTGAGTTAAATGACCACCAGCTGATGAAGATGTTCCTATATCTTGATAGAAAAAGTTAAGGTTTTCCATTGCCCGCTTCTTATTACGGCTACTCTTCCCCATTTTGCATACAAATGGCGGAAGTCCTTCTTCACCCAACAGTGGTATATCATCTATGTTAAAATCAAGCAAATGGTCCCAATCATCATTGCTCTTTTCTTCTTCTTCGGTTTCTTCCAAGAATGGATCAATATCAGGGTATATTGTGATAGTTCCAGCACTGAAATCAGTAATTGCTTTAGTCATGCGTAAGAATGATCTACCGAAAATAACCCTAGGTTCAACATCATCTTCTTCTTGGTTGATAATGAATTTCACAAAATAAAGTTCACCTCTGAGTGCAACAATGAGTTCCTTCTTAACCACTTTGTTTCCTCTTTTAACTTCATGTTCCATGTATAACTTTACTGCATATTCGTTTGAGATCATGTTCTCCTCTACTCCAAGATTAATCTCGCCATCATAAGCTTCCAGCCCATTGACAAAACAAGGAGCTACGAATCTATCGCTAACTTCTTCGGTCTCTATTTGGTAAAAAACCATAGCCTTTGTTTCATTTTTTTGTCCACTGTTAGCGGTGTCTTGAAATTCCAAAGAAGTCCAGTCTCCAGATCCTTCAACTTTGTCACTCGAAATTACAACAACGTCTTCTCCTAAGCAAATTTTTCCAAGACTCGAATTTAGATCCATAATTCTTATAAAATAAGACAACATTAAAATAGACATTAGTGGGTTAGTTAAAACAAATAACAATACATGTTTACATTTACATATTATCAATAAATAGATAGCATTTTAAGTTTAAGCAATTCTCGTTAAAAACTGAAGAAACAAGCATTCTGTTTAGTTTCAGCCAAGAAAGTGCGATGCACTTTAGAAAAAGTGCGGCGTACTTTCTGAGATTTAAGTCTTTTAAAAAATTTAATTTTAGTATTTTTATGTTTCTTATTTTTATTATGTCTTAAATATCTATTAAACATACCAAACATCAAGTTCTTAAGCACATTTATCATCAAATAAAATTCTTTAATTCTTTTTAAGTTTTTATTTTTATATTTATTTTGCATGAGATCAAAGTCAAATAAGTAGCACTTAGCAAATAAGAGATATACACACGCATTTAGAATTTCAAATAAGCAAGCTATCAAATAATTCTTTTTTATTTTTCTTATTTTAATGTACGAATTAGGATAATACAAGATTTTGACTATTATGAACACAAGGAATAAATTTCACATTTTCAAATGGTCAACTTACAGTTTATGGGTTTGGGGTTTTTGGTTTTGATTTTCTTCTCCTTTGAAAAACTGGTTTTGTTTGTAAAAGGGACAAGAAGTGCGACGTACTTGTGAAAAGTACAGCGTACTTATGTAATTTGCAGAAAAACCAACGCACAATGGTTACGTGCGGCGCACTTTCTGTAAAAAAAATGGGTTCAGTTTGCCAGAAAACTGTATGGCGGTTTTGAAAATTTTAGTTTGTAATATAATAAAGACTAGTTCAAGAATGAAATCAATCCCCGGCAGCGGCGCCAAAAACTTTGATGTGTTATAAAAGCTTTAAATTTATAATTCTAGTTTTATCTAAATTCCAACTAACACACGGGTAAAGTATAAACCCCCGTTTATAGTATAGGTTTAGGGTAAGACCAGGTCGTTCCACGGGATTGGTAATTCTTAGAAAGGGTCGATTATATTACGAAAGGGTATATCTATAGACTGTCACGATCTAAAGATAATTGATAACACAAATTCAAGATAATAAAACAATGTTTATTTGGGAGACAAGAGTAATGGAGGATAACTCGGGATGATGATAAGTTCATGAAATTTAGTATAATCAAAAGAATGAACGGGTAGTTTAATCAAGAGATTGTCTATTTAACATAACAAGAATCCTTTCGGCCTTTAATCTTAATTATGAAAAATGCTTTAAAATTAGTTCACGTTTGGAAATAACAAATATGAACTTTCTCAACCAAGTTCGTTAGACATGAGGTTGAGCATTAAACATTCATATATTTGGGATGATGAACATTTTATTAGCTAATCCTCACGAAGCTAATACCTAGTTGTCATAGACAAACAACTAGAAATCAAACATATAGCCGGAGTCTTTCGACCTATATCCGGACTAGTATGATGATCAAATGATGATCGATAATCCAAATATCTAAATATCAAGTTCATATTTATCACTTAACCAAATATCATTAGTCATCCCAAATTAATCCATGTTACTCCATAAATCCCAAATAAACATGAATCAACTACTCCATATTCATGGAGGTAAAACACATAATAAGCATGTTAGATTCAGAAAACATAACATTCAAGGAGAGAAACATGTTTATACCGATTCCAATAGCAAATTATATTGATTCTCAAGAGTTTTCCTTCGGACAACGATTCTAACAACCCAAAAATTGAACTCTAAACTATAAACAATTCTGTAGCACAACCTTCTTAGATCAAAGAGTATCCTCACTTGATTATAACCTGGAATGTGATGAAGAACAAGGTGATTCTTCAACAATTCCACTAGAACTATTCCCTAACTATAAGATAAAGTGTAATGTGATTGAGAAATGATGAATTGGATGATTTGAGATGCAAATTTCATCCTCTATTTATAGCTGAAGGATGAGACTTCAGTTGTGGGAAGTGGCAAGCCAAAGGTTGCATAATAATTGTCTTCATAATGATTTTTGAGTAACTGAAGGTAAAGTGCGCCGCACTTGAGAAATTATATGGCGCACTTGGTGTATAATTAATTTGCATTTACTTCGTTGTGAAGTACGCCGCACAAAAAGAATTGTGCGTCACACTTCTGCCTCGTTTATTAACTCTTCCTTAGATTCTCTTCTAGATCCTTCTCATAACGACCGTTAGCGTATTTAACGAGATTTCTTTGCACATTTAGTCCTTTTAATTATTCTTGGTCCTCAAATGAATATTACACAACAAACAACAAAAATTTGCAATATTTCATGCGTTAACATATATATTTCATGTATTTTCGAGGGATATTTTATGTATATTTGGATAGTGGCAGTCAGCTCCAGCCTCTGATCACTAAAACTAAAAGTGCACTATTGAGTCTAGAGCCAAGAGATCATCCATAAATCTCATTAGGACACTATTCGAATGTATTTGTTGCTGACACATTGTGAAAACAAATAATAATTTAAGAGTCCTACGCATTACCCTTGTGATTTTGCCAGAACATCAGAGTGATACGAAAGTTATTCACAATGACGATGGAAATCCTTCTAGAGCCAACATCAAACAAGCTCTTGGTAGGTGACTTGTGTGATTATATACGAATCAAACGTGTAACAACCGGAAAGAAACGATGGTGCGACTCTATATGAATAAAACTTGTTCCAGTGTATGAATCCACGGGCAAGAAGAGGCCAGATCTCTTTTTTCTGCATTCTGATAATGTCAAGTGTTACAATTAGGGAACCCTAGCTTCTGGCATAACGAATTTCAACCTACTACATCAACATGTCTCTTTAAAGTTTATTTTCAGGTTGTGTTCCCAAAGACTTTTCCAGGTCACAAACTATTCGGGTCGCCATACAAATTCCAAGTCATATTTAATATAATCATTGAAAGAAAAAAGTGTAACATGTTAAAGATTGAAGACGGGGGAGTTTAGCTTTTTTTGATTTAAAGAAAGAAACTGAATGTGTCAAACGAACTAAGCATCACTCCTCTAAGAATTATCAGCTCATAAACTAACAGCGAGGTGTAAAATCATCTCAATTTAAAACCATATATATGCCCCTTTCGCTAAGCCTTTGTGTTGTGCTCAGTGATCAATATATCATATGAAATGTGAATTGACACTTACAAAGTTTTTAATTATCATACAAGTACTCTCATTACAAGTACTATTCATAGTTTACCAATTCAAATTGCACAAAGTAAAACAAAGACCCAACAAACCTAAAATGCACAAAGTACCCTTTTTAAATGCACAAAGTAGAACAAAGACATATCAAACATATGAAGTAGAACAAAGACCCAACAAACTTAAAATGCATAAATTACACCCCATCTAAGTGAGCAAACAGGCCACACAAATAAAGAATTAAACAAAAGACATATTAAGAAAGCTCTGATTTATTTTCTATTAGAACTACAAAATACCATCTTTTATAAAAATTACTGTGAAACTTAACATCTGGCCAGTACTAATCTGGCACTAAATATGTTGTGTCCTAACATATCACTAAGGCATAGCAAGTTCATAGTTATTTTCTTTCATTAGCATGTAGAAGGCAAACGGGATTCGAAACTTTAAAACCATCTAAAGAATGATAATATTTCATTCTTGATGGCAGCAAGATATGTTTAATTTGAAACAAATTAGTCAAGAAAGATAAAAAATCAAGATACTGAACACCTAATATACCAAGGAATTTTCCTTACAAGCCAGCATATGATAGACGTGTTGGAACCAACTAAACATGGGCTAAGCCCAAATACATAAAAGATAACGTCTAACAGCACGGAACTTGAACCAGGACATGTTCAGCTATGGATGACAAGCCATACATGAGCATACTGGAAATGGTGACCATAGTGATCCCTCTGTGAAACTAAGTACACCGAGGAGAATGAAAAAGAAAATTGCATTGATTTATACGTTAAAGTGTTACATAGTCTAAAACTAGCTGGAAATTATAACAAACGGGTGAGGGCTGGAGGTGAGAGATTTGAATATATTTTATGGGATGAGCCCTATGTGAGAGAGGAAGTGTAAGTTGCAAGTGAATAGACATCACCTTGGACTCTTAAACACCTTCAAACAGATTAATTTCCTTGTTAATTTCACGTTTGACCTTTATCGCCCCTAGATATCTCCATATTCTATAAGCAAATATGACTAGACTCATAAACACCTTCAAACAAATTAACTTCTTAGTTCATTTCGTATTTTAACCTTTATGGGTATCACAGCACCTTAATTTCATCGCCACATCGTGATCTGTTCACACAAATATAATAAAAATGAATATCTTAGGTAATACGATTCAGAAAAACATGTCTCGTATAGTTATCACTACAATCAGTTAATTCTGTACATTTTTGGACAACGTAATTGTATCTATGATTTTTGTTATGCATTAAAACAGTGGATGAATTAAATCTCAGACTAATTCCAACCTCCATTAATGATGTCTACACATTAACAAGTGTGGACTTTTCATCTTTATAACTTTCTACAAGTTTCAATTTCTTTACATGTTTTTAACTACCATGAACATTATCATATTTGTTGAGGTGTCTACAGAGTACAGATACCTAAACTTGGCAAATCAAATCAACCCTTTTAGCCAAGGGTTCAATCTAATTAATCTTAGTGAATTTTTGTTTTAATATCTAAACATATATAATTCATGTATCAAATATGGTCACAAAATCTTAAAGTATTAGTTTCACATTGAACCAGAAACAATTAAATATGTACTTCAATTTAGGTGGAACATTATACCAAGTGACAGCAAAAGTTCTGGAAAGCAAAAATAGCAAGAAACACATGTTGTAAAAGAGGTAACTCATGCAAGAATGTTAGTATAGCTGAATTATTTAATCATCAAATAAACCAAAATATATTAACAAAAATCCATCACTTTCAAAGATATACAACACTTGCATGAAAAAACTACTAAAGACAAGGTGTAAAAAATACCTTCATTTCACCAATACTATAGAACTCTGCCGGCACTTTACAGGGTTTTATTATATTAATATTATATATAGTAAATATGAAAACATCAAAAATAGAATAAATATGCCAAAGATCCGACTAATATACACAAAGAATCAATCCTTCCCAAGCGAGCAATCATGGCACAAGATGTAGGATCAAGGCCTGCACCACAGATGACCACAAGTTCAATGGCAGAAACCAGGCCATACATGAGAAGACTGATTGCAGAAACCATGATAGAGTGAGGGTGCATTTGAAAAGGAAATTTGGAATTCCCCTGTGACTTAATTTCTTCCACAAATTCTCCTAGAAGGTAATGTTACTCCAGATACGACAACGAGATGCTACTACACCGCATCGTATTCCTTCTACACTAAATGTGTGGCCTAGTTATTGAAACAAAAAAGCAGCAGTGAGGAATAAGCTAAAGTTGGTTTCTGCAAGTTCCACATCTTGTATGATAACTTCGTCATTGGATGGATCATGGGTGGCTGAAACCATTACTATTATTTTTTCCTATTAATTAGTAGATGTTTGAGAAATTACCATGGAAAGTTCGTATTATTTCTCCAACAAATGCTTCCTCCATAATAATCTATAAACTCCTAAGTATGAGCTTATAAAAGACTTGTAGGAGCACGTTAGGGTCTCTAAGGACGTTCAATATAAATAAAATGGAACCAGAAACAAATGATGGTCAAATAATATTAAGTTGGAAGTGACTTTTTTTATTCTTGAGGCTTTTAAACATCCGATATCCTGTATGAAAAAATGATACAACACTTTGATAAATCTTATTCAAAATCCCATATATCATGGTATTAAGCAACTTAACTCTCACATATTGGATGTGAAATTGCGTGTCCAGTTGTAAGGCTGCCCAATGGATCTTCAAAGTATGGTAGAAGTGTTGAACCAGATCTTTGTTTCGGATAATGAATTTATTCTCGAATTAGAAAGTTAATGAACAAAAATTATTTTCACATAATAATAAACGGATGTTCCATCGATAGAGTACCAAGTACAGTGATTCACATACCGTGACAATTGGTAGGGTGTGATTTTTTGTGTTTACATTAGTGGATTTTCCAATGTTCGGTAAACGTGTAGAACCGAATCTTTGTTTCGGATAATAAATTAATTCTCGAATTAGAAACTTAATGGAAACAAATTATTTTTGGATAATAAATGGATCATCCATCGATAGAGTACCAAGTAGGGTGATTCACATATCGTGACAATTGGTAGGTGGTGATTGTGTGTTTGTATTAGTAGTTCTTCATTTACCTATAATGTAACACCCCTAAATTTTCAACAACGCAGCGGAATACCACTTGGGGTGCTACTTCATAATACACAGCACTAGATACAAGAGAACGACCTCTAAATGTGTCGTTTGTAAAACAATCTCGTTGATTTTCTGAAATCAAAATAATAGTTGTCCCATAATTGCATCACAATGAAAAGCTTGAAAGCGACACAACGAGATTTGATCATTTGTAGAAATCCAATTATGGAATCTTGTCAATTTAGACTCCAATGCACATCAAATAATCCAAGCATCAAATTTATCTGAGAAAAACATTCTTAAAAACGTCAACATAAAGTTGGTGAGTTCATAGGTTAATTTAGATATGAATAATAAACCAAAGGTTTCCAAAGTATATATGACCATTTAATTCCTTAAATGTCCTTTCAAAATATATGTATGATTTTTAAAATCAACAGTTGCAAAACATGCCAGACCATTTAAATCTCCAAATAGTCGCCAAAACGTATAACATAGGACCACAAGATTTTCCCCGTGATAAAGCAAACCGCAACTATCACAAACATATAAACTTCCCGTGATGAAACAACAAATGCAAACATCACGAAACCCTGATTACGTTTCCTAAGCTCATGACACTGAAGCTCGACAATCTTTCTTGCAATAATATATATTGCAATTTCTGCCCCGATTAGATGTCTAACCCGAAACATCCCCAAATTCAACATGCTATAACGTTCGTTCCCGGTGATAGCTAGTCACCCGAACAGGGAGGTCATTTCCCAAATAGATCTATTCATAACATTCACCCTCACATAATGTAATTCACAACTACATCTATGCAATTGACAGTTCATGATAAAAGGGCTCAACTTGGGTTATCGCTACTTAGGCAACACGTAATCATAATATAAAATTGATCCACTTGTGTCCATTTATAAAACAATGCATGTTTTCACTCCAAATATATATAAAACATTTATCCATAACGAGTAAAAGTAAAGCTATGAAACTTATAATATCCTTTAAAAACAATCACATTGTTATAAGATGACCCAGTAAGTAAAGAGTTTGTAGACAAGCATGTATTCCCCCTCGCGGGTTTATAAACATTCAAAAGATTGAAAAGCGAGGTTATGAACTCACCTTGATGATGAAGAACGATTGGCAGATAGGCATCTAACATGCACAACATTAACGGAAGGCGAAGCTGCTCGATCAAGAATGGTTACATCAACGCTACACGTTGATGAAGATTTAGATTTAACGTTGTAATGGTTTGGTGGTTGGTTAAATAAATAAATTGAAAAGTAATCGCAAAGTATGTAATATATTCTGTATATATTACATATGAAAAATAACCCTTATAGAACTCATACCGTGAATTATATAACAAATTCAAACAATCCAAAGATTAATAAAAAGTATATAATACCTTGCAGGTATTATATAATAAGTGTGAGTAAAATAATTAAACCAATAAGTTTGACCCGTTTTCTGAAATCATCACTTAATTTAAATAAAAAGTTCCTGTATAAACGTAATCGTTCGTTTTAAGATTACCAATTAAGTTAAACGATGTTTATAAAGCTTTTACAACAATTACTATGTTATCTACTAGCTGATAATTATAAAATATAAAATAATATTTTATAAGTTTGTATTTCGTTTCCTCGACAGGTCGTGTCTAAAATAGTTGTCTCATTGTACAAGTATAGTTTTCGTTCGTTGCTTAGGTTATTGTATAGTTATATTTTAATATACTTTTAAAATATAACTTTAGTCCCTTTATCGGTTTCTAAAATAATAGCAGTTTTGGTGAATCATAAATAAATATATAAAATAAAATTTATATATATTTCGTCATGACTTTTCCGTTTTATAATGTTTTCCTTTTTCGCAAAACTCAACGTTTTCTCTTATTCAATATATCTTGCAATTTATTAGTGTTTCCATTTTTCCAACTCCCGCTTGTTTCAGATATAACATATATATTCACGTTATTATATCTAAACTCACAACTAATAAATATCGTATTTATTTAACCATTTAGCCACCATCATATATATCCGGTTTTAATAACTTTAAAACCTTATGTTATATTTATTCACCGTTTTACATGAACCAAACGTACCCTTTTTGTTGTTTCGCTAACCCAAACACACTCCTTGTGTGTTTCTATCCAAACCAAACATACCCTAATTCCAATTCCGCCCAATCCAAACGCACCCTTATTGTGGATTTTTAACCAAAACCGACGCACCCTAGGTGCTAATACCAAACCAGCCGCACCGGCTGACCCGAAACCCAATGCACCATGGCTGCTATAACCTAAACCAAACACGCCCTTGTCGTGTTTATATCAAAACATACGCACCCTTTTTGGTATTATAACGATAAAACCAATCGCACCCTTTGCTCGGGTTCACTCACATAAACCCCAAACGCACCCTGGTCGGTGGTTGAGACCCAAACCCGATACACCCCCCCCCCGGCAGTTAATCCAAACACACCCTAGTCTGACGAAGACATAAACCAAATGCTCATGCTGTTAAACCCGCAACCAAACACGCCTTATCTTGGTGGTGGTGACTGCCAAACGCACCTTTGTGGTGGTGGCAGTCAACCAAACACCCCCCTCCCCCATGGCTGTTTATAACAGCCGAACAAACACCCTCCCCTCCCTCGGCTGTTTAACCCAAACCAACGCACCCTTGATGGTGAAAACCCAAACGGCACCCTTTGGGTTGCAATTGATACAAACCCTAAACGCCTTGGAGGCGGCGGCTGCCAACCCGAACGTCACCCATCGGTAGGGGGTTCAAGGCTAAACGAACGCACCCTCGATGGTGGTTCCATTAAGCCACTGAAACAAACTCCCCTTCGGGGCTTGACGGAAAAACCGATCAGCCCATATGGTGGGGGTTTGTGGCTGCCGGTAGGGTAGCTGGCCGAAAGAGACAGGGGGGTAGGGAGGACTGTGGTGGTGGGTACGTTTGGTGGCGGCAAAAAGCGCGAATAAAGCAAGCGCATTTTTGAGTGGGTGTTTGGTCGGCCAAGAGTGGTGCGGTGCTGATATTTGTAGCGCTTTGGAGTTTACTTTTGTGTTTGCGTGCGTTGTTCGTGATTTGTTCGTGCGGATGGCTGCGAGCTGTTTTGTAGTTTTGATGTATATTGGGATAGTGGTCTATGCGAGTACTGTTGGGATAGTCTTTTGTAGAGGGATAGATCCCGAGATTGTGTGTGTTGCTGTAGTTGTATTATTTTTCTAGCGGAGTGTAGTTCCGTTTTTGCGGATGGTGGGATCCGGTATGGAGGTGGTATGGTTTTTGTGGTCTCTGTAGTTGTGTGGTATTTGTCGGGAGTTGATTTTTGAAGTGAGTTTTTATTAACCTAATGCACCCCGTGGTGGTGGTGGTTTTACCACCGAAACATAACCGGAACAAAACACCCCTCGCTGCTATAACAAACCACACGCACCCCTTGGTGCTTAGCAAAATCAAACGCACCCTGCTTGTGGGCTGACCCGACAACCCAACGCACCCATTTGTTGTTGTTTATTTGCCGAAACAGCCACCACCGTCGTGGTGGTTTTTCACCACCGAAACAAACACCCTGGTGGTGTTTTAATAACCAACCGCACCCTCTTGGTGCTAAGCCGAAACCACACGCACCTATGGTGGTGATGATGGCATGGTGGTGGCTCGGCTACCGGAGAGAGAGAGAGAGGGAGAAAACGGCGCGTGAGAGAGAGTGACCTAGTGGGTTGGATAGATCGGGCGATGAGGATCAATTTTGGGTTCGGCCGGAAAAGTCCGCCGGAAAACTTTTTCGGCGGCGGTGGCCGGACATGGGGAGGGAGAAGAGTGTGTGTTGTGTGTGTTATCATTTTGATAAAAATGAAAATGATATATATGTTTTTATTTATATATTAAAACTTTCATTTAAAAGTGACAAGTTTTAATAGTTGAGGGTAAAAAGTGTAACTTTTTAATATACTTTTTGATAGAAGCGGTTCGGGACTCATTTGAGCGACTTAACGGATGATTCAACGCACGAAACTTGCGCCATTGTTTTTTGAATCATTTTTCTGATAAAAATGAGTATTCACTTGATAATATTTCATAAATATTTTATAACATTTAATAAAATATTTGTTATTTATTTTGTGAACCGGTTACGCATTGTCTGAAATAAAAATGGATTTTAACTCGAATATTCGCGTCTTCAATAAACGTTACTAAATAAAATGTTAAATAATTTATTAAATATTCTCATTTAATAAAACGTGATAATTAAATGTAATTTAATTATTTTTGTGTTTCTAAAATCTTGCGGGGGCATTTCAGTCACCTTCTGACTGTTTTCGGGTCTCGGTCAAAACTAAAAAGTTGTCAGGAATGTCGTTTTACATCAAATTGCTTTAGAGTCCGAATAATGAAAACGTGCTTTAGATGGTCATTCTTATAAGTCAAGCCAGACCCTAAAAGTCAACGATTGAAATCGTCATTCAAAAATTCGAAAATTCTCGGATGTTACAGTACCTACCCCTTAAAGAAATCTCGTCCCGAGATTAAATCTGTGTTATCCGCTTAGTGTGACTAGGAACAAGCCTCAAGATTTACTAAGCCATTTGAACATGACGCTGATAACTTTATTCATCAATATCTAGTGTTTCGACATTTCTTAATGTCCATAAATTTCGGCTAGGTTGACCAGGATATCCAATTCATTAGAATAGGTATCTCAAAATATATCATTACCGATCTTATGACTGGTATAACCGTGTTATAGGGAAAGTCTCATTGTAGTGAAAACCTCAAGAAAAAGGTGTAGTCGCGTGAGTATGTTTGTATAAATTTCTAAATGTCCGAGGACGGAGTCTCGTTTCTACTATTTGTAATGTTCGATGATTCACCATTTGTTGCCTAGGAGTTTTTAAACTTTTTTTTTGCAACAACTAGGTACAACTCATGTAAATTCAGACATAACTTTTTCTTAGTTATTACAGACCTAGACGTATACATCTCATTTGTACACTTTATACTTTCTGATTCAGACTCGAAGAGTGCTCAAGGTATTATCACAAATCCATATCACTGTCATTTGATTTACAGATAGAAAGCCAGTAGAGTTGTCAACTGAGTCACTAATTTTCCCACAGGCTTTTGAGGTCCCCTTTTTACCATAACATACAAACGAAATCATCAATTTCCTATCTTGTGGTTTAGAGTATAATCTCCACTTAAGGGATGTGTGAACACCTTAAAATCATTAGTCCTTTGTTAAATCAAACTAGTACAAAGGTTTTCCAATTGAAACCTCTTTTGAACAATTAAAAACATAAAAGGGTCATTTCTTCTCATAACTTAAACCTCAATTGTTTGATTGTATATTAAATCCAAAGCCAACTTAACTATTTGAACTCATCCAGAATTAATTAATCTCTAAAGATTCTTGGAAGAATCTTTCCACGAATCTAATGTTATCCTGCAATTGTTCCTTTTCTTTTACAGCTTCGTTCATTCCTATACTCCTAAATCTTTTAAGCTTTTCATCTTTTCATATATTTTCATTAGCCTGAAATGTAAGCTTTTCATTTTAGAGAAAGTTGCTGTTTTGGAAAAGTAACAAGTTAACTTTCTAGTTTCTAACATCTTGACTAAAGGCAAGTATTTGTGCTTCTTGATCACCTAACTGATTCATTTGTTCATCACACAGTAGGTTTAATGAGGTATTAATGAATCACAATGCATAGTTTTAGAACACAAAGTTACCTCATAACTTGAGCCTGATAGCCATAATGCATGATTTTAGACTCTCCAACTTCAGTATGTTCTCCCCAATTGACAATCCCATCATCCCATTGTCAGCAACCCATCTGATTCTTCCCTTGCTTCCCAGCTTCTGTAATGTTGAAAAAATGAGTCTCTCTTTTCTTTCTTTCCACTCAATCATGTGTTCCCTTTGCTGTACGACTCCCTAGCAAAGTGTACCAGTGTTGTGACAATGAAGCATTCAAGCTTCTTTTGTCAAAGCCAACAGGAGTTTTTCCATCCACGAGCGAACTCTTCTTTCTGTTTTCATTATAGAACTTCTTCATTCGAATAGCAATCATCGCTATCTGCCAATTATGTCCATCTCTTCAATTTCTAAATCATCAATCTGTTCCAGATCTTGCATGAATCAATAAGTCACAGTCCTCTGATTGTTTGGCAAAGAGGAATAAGATAACTCTCATCACAAAACCAGCAAGAACTTCTTTTTTAGGAATATTGGTTAATAGAAGTAGAAAAGGAATGCAAGTACTGTAGGCCACCAGTAAAACCCAGACTTAACCTATTAGTTGCATCTATTGGCTTTGTGAAACAAAAGCAACATTTTGATCACTGAGATGTATATGATGCACCTTGGATTTCCTACTCAAAAACTCTAAAGGTTATTGTACAATATCATCAATAAGAAAAAGTGTCACAACCTTGGTTAAGTTCTCATAGTCATTGCAAGATTAGACCATGCTTGCGGGCAAAGATCTGAGAAACTTATGATTTGCCTCCCAGTTGATACTACAGCACCAGAGCTTCCACCAAAAAAAAAACTTGAAAAAAAGAAAGTAACTGTCAGAACTGTATATCCCTTTTTCTAACCCTTAAGAAATCTTGAACTGAAATATTAAAAGCTTCAAACTGTTGTTGAAAACAAGCTTTCAGCATTATCTTTGAATATTAGCATTACCACCAAGACCTAGTTCTGATGGCTTTTTCTTAAATCTCTTTTGCATCATCCATTCTATGAATCTTCCATACTCCTTGGAGATGCCATCAACAAGATATTCTTAGCCTTCCCCTTTCCTTTTCAACAACTTGAATTTCTGCAAGCAGTTTACAGGTGAAAGTATTCGAACAATAACCATCCTTTCAGTTGAAATTCACTCTTGAGTTTCCATTCTGAATTACCTTCCAAACTACATGTCAATGTAGCTCAAGGTAATGCCCATCTCCATAGCCCATATATCATCCTCCTCCTTCTTCATAATTGGGAAGTTATGATATTTGAGGATAGCAGTGGTTTGAGGAATCACTCTGATGTTGTTGTTTAGATGCAAGCACCTAGCCAAGTATCTATGCAACTTTTCATGGTTTGATTCATCATCTCACTGAGATATTGTGAGAAACTCAACATTAGCAGGTGTGAGACATTTTATATGAGAGTGTTGTTGTTTGTGGTTCTAGTGATTCTCATACTCATAGTCCCTCTACATAGCTCTGATACCACTTGTAGGTCCTAGGTTTAGGATCTATCTAGCCTTTGTAAGACAATAATCTAACTTGAGATAAATCCAAATCAACTATGTGAGAGACACTGACCTAAGAATATCAGTGTTAATAAGCGAAACTTAACACAGGAAAACGAGAATTAAGAAGAAACAATAATACTAATCTTGCTATTGATATCTATTAAGCGTCTAATGCTTCTATTGATATTTCGATCCTGTACAAAACATTGTGCCCTTAGTACCTTTTAACACCAAGAAACCCTAATAGGCTTTACAAACGTGTGAAAGGATAATGCATATCCTTTCCTAAGATATCTCCTAAGATATCTCTAAGATAACTATTACTATTCTGTTACATAAACAGACTTAACTAAATATGACCAGTACTAACTATAGTACTGCTACTCTACCAGTATTAACTTTAGTACTGCCAGACTTAACTTAGTACTGACAGTATTAACTTAGTACTGCCAGAACTAACTAATACTACCAGACTTAACTGTTATACTACCAGTATTAAGTCTTTTACAATCTATTTCCCAACATTTTCTGCCCTAATTTTGGGTATCTTTCACCCCCTTCAACTTCATTTTTTCGTGTCGTGATCATCGCCAACACGCCTAAACTAACCTAATCCCCATACTAATTCATCTCAATCATCAATAACTTCACAACAACAATATACAATTAAATCCATGGATCCTCGACATAAAATCTATTACATGCAAGTATATATATATTAAAATCGATACAAAAAGAAAATAGAAGGCTTACAATGCACAAAACAATAGTTAGATGATCAACAATTAACCCTATTTGGGTTGTTGTTTTTGGCCGAACCCCCCACACATAAGAACAAGGATCCAAAATCGATTTTTGATTCACCAAATCTTGAACACACACCCAATAATTAACCATTGTTACTCCAATATCCTTGAATTTGATCAAAACCCTAGAAACCAAAAATATTCAAAAATCAAAAGCTTCATAAAATACATGCATGGTGATTTCTAATGATGGAGGATGATGGAGGTTTATTATGGAAGTGTTTTGAGAGTGAATGGGAGTTATTTGGTGGTTTTTTGACAATGAAAGTGGTGGTTTTGGTTGCTGTCGTCGAACACAAAGGGAGAGGGAGAAAAAGTTAAAGTTGGATAGTTTCCTAATTTTTAAATGTGTATGTGTGTGTATCATGATATATAAAAAGGGGTAAATGGGTTTTTGTTAGTGGGCTTGATAATGGGTTGGATAACAAAAATTAAAGGTGTTTGTTTTAGGTTTGGGCCGCCGACCATAAGCAAGAAAAGGGGACGAGGATTTTGGGCTTTGTTTTGAGAAAATTTTATAAACTTTGTATCGTTTAGTTCTTGGTCCAAATCTAGTTACCTCTTTAGATTTTTGTATAAACACGATTTTTGACTCGGTTTTCGGCAAAGACACTGAAAAAGTACCAAAATAAAATAATTAAGCTCTCGAAGCTAAACTATGGAATTGTTGATTTCTCAAACGCTAAAACGGATAAAATCCTAGGCTCGACTCGCGAATACTTAAAATTGACGATTTTAATAGAAACCGACTATAATAACAGAATAAATCCTATATAATTTAGGAAATAAAAATAAAGTTCGGGATAAATAATGACCTTAAATCCGAGATATTACAATGGAACCGCCCATCTAACACAAAATCCGAATTTAGATTGCCAAAATCTTTGCAAAATATGGTTGTGATGTCATCCATGATGTATTTAACATGACAATTGATTTTTTAATATTGCAGATACATATGAAAAACATCGTAGATTCGAGTTTAAGTGATATCAATTTGCACTAAATATTAAAAATCAATATAAGTAAATAATCAATATGAACAATACAATATTAAATAAGAGATGGAAGGAGAGAGTTGGAAATGTCAAACCACGACGCAAAGATTTATAGTGGTTCGGTAACGAAGCTGCCCTTTGCCTTACTCCACTCCTAGAGTATCCGACTCGAGAGTTTACTTCACTATGTGAACAAGCTCCCTTTAGGCGGAGAATACCATACGCAAGTAGCTTACACCAATTTCCGACACTAAGCCTAATGTCGAGTTCTAATCTTAGCTAGAATCAATCTACCACACGCTTGTATTTTACGGCTTGAAATGCTAACCACTCACATAAGTATTTTTCTCACTCAAATACTCCCATGATCTACTTGATCTAACTATTACACAATACTATATGAGATTTAAATGATTTACAAATTACAACACAATAATAACTAGAAGGCACCAACTAAACTATAATACTTCGTATCTTGACGATTACGAGTATTCTTCTCTTGCACTTGGAGAGGTACGCTTGGATCACTTGGAAACAAATGCTTATAATGATGAAATGATCAAAGGTTTGGAAATGTGTTTGCTGATTTAAGACAGAAAGAAAATAGGTGCAAAAGGTGGAAAAATCTGTGAGAACAGTTCACTATTTATAGGCACAGCTTGGAGCTGATTTACATGACCGACCCCCTTAAATACCCTGTCGGCCCCCTTATCAATCAAGGGGTAGCCCATACCTATTAGGGGGCCGCCCCCTGTAGGACACTCTCATTTTTGTCCTTTATGGGGAGGTATTTTCTGGGGCAGTTTTATCCGTTTTTAGGGGAAAAATTTGAATTCAAATATTTATTTTTTAATTAAAGCATTCCTTAAAAATTCAAAAATATTTTGTCTAATTTTTGTAAAAAATGTTTTGTTACATTTTACAAAAAATGTAAGGTTTAAGATAAAATTTAAATACCTTTGATCATAAAATAAATTTAGTATTTATTTATTCATATCTTTAAGTGATTAATGTCAAAATTGAAATTTACGACTAATAACTTGTTTACGTTTAATTTTACTTATAACGTTTTTACATTTTGTGATTATTAAAACATAGAGAAGTTAAAAAATATAAATAACGTTTTTAGACATTATTTGTATTAACAGTTAGAGCTACAATTGTAAAAACTAAAAAGAAACCAAGAGTGATTCTGTTTGTTTGACTCGCATTAAGACGAAAGCAATCAATTTGTAAGACACATGAGTGTGTATGTTATGTGTTTTATGTAAATTGTAAGTGGGAAGTAAGATCCATTCTAGTTTGTAGAGATGCAGATAAGAAGTTTGGTGGTTGAAAGTATTTGGTCGAGAGGTTATTTAAAAGATGGGGGCGGATTGATAAATGATAAGCTTATTAGAGTTGTGTCTAAGAAAAATTAGGGAAATTATTATTATATATCCTTGTGACTGATTTATTTAGAGTGGGCCGGATAATATTACTAATTTTGTTTGAAAATCAGTTATTAAATGGGCTGACTATAAGGCCTCAGTATCCGAAAGTTAAGTTGATTATATTTTGAGCCAAAAATTATTGTACACATTGATAAATTTGGTCAAATTTTAGTTAATGGTTATAATTGAAGTTTAATGTAACAAAGTGACAAAGTGATTATTTTTTGTGACGAGATCGGGATTGATCCTTATAAAGATTTACATTAAACGACAACAACTTGTATTTAGGTACTTGAATGAAAAAGTGATTATGGAGTTGATTTGTTATCACTTATTTAAGATTGAAGTGATATTTCACGAAGGCGTGCACTTATTTCATCATCGAGCCTTCCTTCTACTTCCTAATTCTTTTTTTAAACCCACTCTATCGGATGATGACTTGCTTGAGCAAGAAGGATTATGATTAAGACTTGGATTATCTAGTTATACCTTATGTAAGGAGTTACGTTGTAGTGCTCACAGTGTATAGCTATGTGTTAGGAATCGAGAAAAGACTCGATCACTTCCAAAATAATAGTTCTTAGCTCGTAGTTAAACATTGCGTATTAAGTAAGCTAACCGGGTCAACATATGGCTATCCATATGTTGACCGGCCCTAGACATGGTATAAATACCCTCTCCATACCTTGGAGAGGGTGTTGGTTCATTTGGATAATACAAGTTTTCTTATTTCTTTCTCTCTCTAAGAGTTCTAACCATCTTACTTTCTCTCTCTAGATTTCTTCCATTCTTATGTTGTGTGATTAGATATTTCATATACTACAATTGATATCAATCGCTATGGGGTGATTGATTGTGTTTTGTGTGCGATTTTTCTTGCAAAATTCATGGTTTTGGGTGTTTTTGGGTTGTAAGTCACGGAAATAAGAAACATTAATTTTTTGTGGTTAAAAACCTTTAGGTTATGTTTTTATGTTAGATATAGCCTAAAAATACTTAGTTTTGCAAAAAGAAACAAGAGAAAACGTTAAAAAATGTGTTTTTTGGGTGATTTTTTAAGTTGGGGTTTGTACTACTCGACACCACAGAATAAGAATCTTCTTCTCTACGGAATATTGGTTAATCCCGCGGAATAAACGAAAGTGGCCGCGGAATATCTTAGGAGAAATACAGGTTCACTCGGCGAAATACCTTTCTTTATTTCAGGCGAAATACAAGATTTTTTTTGGCAAAATAAGAGATTGTAAAATCCCGCGGAATAAGGATAATTTCCGTGGTTATCTCTTAGTTTCCGCGAAATAACACTCCTTTACAGTACTTTGTAAAATCTCGCGGAATAAGTCATTTATCTCGTGGTTAAAGTTATTGTTTCTTCTTTTGAGTATTATTTTGGACTTTAAGGATTTTGTTTTTATTTCACAGACTTTTATTTCAAGTGGGACAAGTATTAATCACCTTCAACAACAACATAACAACCACTTATCACTGAACAATCCATTTATATCTTTTCACACACCAATCATTTCAAGATGTTGACTTTGGCAGAGAATGTGATTGTAGCAGGGGCTCATAACCATCCATCTAAGCTTGATATGACTCTGTATAGTTCGTGGGCAAGCCGTATGTTACTATACATCAAAGGTAAGGAAAACGGTAAGCTACTCAATGACTTAGTCCTTAATGGACCTTTCAAATACAGAACAGTTATAGAACCCAAAACTTTAACTACACCTATAACCGTAAGAGATAGAAGATATGATGAGCTCACAGATGCAAAAAAGATTCATAAAGCTTGTGACATAAAAGCAACAAACACTGTTCTACAACATTTACCACAAGATATTTACAATCTCGTGCATCATCATGATGAGGCCAAACACATTTGGGATAGAGTCAATTTACTTATTGAAGGCTCGGAAATCTCATTGCAGGAAAAAGAGTCGAAGTTGTATGATTAGTTTGACACATTTACCTCAGATCCTGCAGAGACAATTCATTCGTATTACTTGAGGTTTTCCCAGCTGATAAATGATATGGACATAATTGGAATGATAATGAAACCAATTTAAGTTAATACAAAGTTTATCAATCATCTTCAGCAAGAATGGAGTAAGTTTGTTACGGATGTGAAGCTAGCCAAGGACTTGCATAACACTAATTTTGACCACTTATACGCTTATTTGAGACAACACGAGGCTCACGTAAATGAAGTGTGTCTAATGAAGGAATGATTTCTAAATCCTCTTGCATTGGTGGGTAACACATACAACTCTCCTCCATCTTATACCAATCAGACTCAGTATCATCAATAACTTTCACCAATAGCTCACCAATACTATTTACCTCTAGCATAACAAAATACGAATGATGTACCTATCAGTGGTTCATCATCAATCGTACCAAGCACATGTTATTCACCAACCACCATAAGCATCATTTGATTCAAGACTTGTCCCTTCATTTCTTCCTTATGATGATCCAATTGCTAGTCTCAACAAGGCAATGGATTTCATTAGCACAACATTTACTTCTTGATATTCACCAACAAACACCTAACTTGAAACCTCGGCTAACCTAAGGAATTAGGCAACTATCCAAGATGGAAGAGTTACAATGCAGATAGTTAAGGGGAGACAAACTTAGAGGTATGTATCCAGTGGTGCTAGGAGTAATTATACAGGTACAGGGGTTCACATAAATGGGGGAACTACTATAGCAGGCCAGGCAAAGGTTATTCGTTGCTACAACTTTCAAGAGGAAGGCCACATGACAAGACAGTGTACAAAACCTAAAAGGCCAAGGAATCCAATATGGTTTAAGGGGAATGCGATGCTTGTTGAAGCTTTAGAATTAGGGGTTGTCTTGGATGAGGCACATATGGCATTCTTAGCAGATAATGGGGACACTGTTAGAAATCGAGAAAAGACTCGGTCACTTCCAAAATAGTAATAAAATAGCTCATAGTAAACATTCTATAAAATAGTAAGCTAACTAGGTCGACCCATAGATAAACCCATGGGTGACCGGCCTTGTCTAGGATATAAATACCCTCTCCATAGCTTGGAGAAGGTGTTGGTTCACTTGTATTCTCTCATTTTTCTATGTTATTCTTTCTTTCTTTCTCTAAGTGTCCAATCACTTTCTCTCTCTAGATTTTCTTATTGTTTTGTGTTAGTGTTAAGTTTTATAGTATTCTTCAATTGGTATCAATCGCCATGGGGTGATTGTGAGTGTGTTTTGTGCGTTTTGGAGATCAAAAGGGTACATGTTAGTGTTCTTAAGCTCAAACCATAAAGTGCTCGAAAAAAGGTGCTTAGATTTCATCAAGTTTACGTTTTTATGGTTCTAATAGCTTAGGAATACTTAGTTGTACAAAAGGTTTTGATCAAAAACGTCAAAAGTGTGGTTTTTAGTGATTTGAAAAATTGGTTTTCCGAATTTTTTGAAGTTACCAATATTGCCTTTGAATTGTCTGATATTGACAGTTTTGGTTCCACCGATATTGCTAGTTCACCGATATTGACAGTTTTGGTTTCACTGATATTGACAGTTTTGGTTCCACTGATATTGCCAGTTAACCGATATTAACAAGTTTCAGGTTCATCGATATTGCCATTTTCGTGATTTCACCGGTATTACCATTTCTAGTTTCACCGATATTGACATCCTGATTTCATCGGTATTGCGATTTCCATTTTCACCGATATTAACATCCTGCTTTCACCGGTATTGCTAATTTTGATTTCACTGATATTGACAATTCGAGATCCACCAAAATTGACAATATTAATTCACCGGAATTACCACTTTATATACTCAACCGATTTTGAGAATTTTCAAATACAAGGATTCTTATTTCATGGTTTCTTCGTTAATTTGTAAAGTCCCGCGAAATATTCATTTATTTTCTCGGTTTAATCTAGTTGTGTAAAATCCCGTGCAATATTTATTCTTAAATCACTTTCAAACAACAACACTTTAACACAACAACCTCTAATTACTGAATGATCATATTTTATCTTTTCACTTTCATAAATCAATTAAAGATGACTAGCTTAGCTGAATTTATGATTGTTACTGGTGGTGACAACCGTCCTCATACGCTGGACAAGACTATGTATGACTCCTGGCAGAGTAATATGGAACTTTACATAGAAGGTAAGGATAACGGCAGAATGATGCTTAACTCAGACAATAACGGTCCACTCATCTGGCCTAATACAGTTAATGAAGATGGTACTACAAGGGTAAAGAAGTATGAAGAACTAACCGCTACAGAAAAGCTACAAGCTGATTGTGATCTTAAGACTGCTAACATTGTTCTTCAAGGACTTCCACCAGATGTGTACTCTCTTGTCAATCATCATAAAGTAGCCAAAGACATTTAGGACAGAGTTAAGCTACTCATGCAAGGAACATCATTGTTAAAGTAATAACGTGAGTGTAAGCTGTATGACGAGTTTGATAAGTTTGCTTATATCAAGGGATAAACACTACATCAGTATTACTTGAGGTTTGCTCAACTCATTAATCACATGAACATCTATCATATGACAATGAGACAAGTTTAAGTGAATACCAAGTTTCTGAACAATCTTCCATCTGAATGGAGCAAATATGTCACGGATGTTAAGTTAGCAAGGGATCATATACTACGTTTAGAACACAAAAGTACAAGCCTTTTTCGAATCTAACCACAAGCAAAGCACGAGTTTTGATTTTTTTCACAAAAGTTTTTGAACCTAAAAAAACAAAAGAACCACAAATTCAACACTTGAATACCCCTTGGTGACTGATACCACTTGTTATCCCAAAATATATATGATCCAAACATAACAATGATCTATCCAATACCTATGATATACACGTATGAATTAAAGAGAAAGATAGAAAAGTAAAATAAAGAAACGTAGATTAGGAAGAGAGAAATGTAGTGAGTTACACATACAAAGGAACTAGCAAATGTAACCAACCTCCTTCACCAAGTGTGGTGAAGGTTTTATTATACCCTAAGTCCAATATGGGCTTGTGGGCTTTCTTTCTTAGACCGGGCTTGGCTTAACTTGGGCTTTGAGCCCAAAACATGGACAATATTAGATTACAATCTAAGCCTGTTAATACCCGACTAGCCTATTACATTACAAGACTTCCTAAGACTGATAACATTCTTATTTGACTTAATATAATTAAGGCTAACAATCTCCCCCAATGTTGAGGTCTTCTTTGATCTCCCCAACATTAACATTCTTGATGGAGGTTATCTTGACTTGGCTTGACTTTATCTTCACCAGTGTTGAAGATATGACATTTGAGCTTTTCTTTCTTTGGTCTTGTCTTTATCTTTTCTTGTATGTAATGGCTTTGTTCCTTCATGCTCAGTGATCTTGATCTTGAGCTTTCATCTTTTAACTTTGAGTGCTTGAGATCTTTATCTTGCATCATCTCCTTGACTTGAATCATCTAGATTTGACTTTCTTGGTCATCTTGTGCTCTTGACCGACATGCTCATACATATTACATTCTTTTTTGACTTATATAAACATAAGTCTAACAATCTTCCCCAATTGACGATTCTTGATTTGATGTTGAAGACCTTTGATGATGGGGAAGTAAGCTGAATGATTGACGTTTAAGGCTTGAGTATGAGAATGTGGTGATGAATCCGACTTCGCTGGAACGAGGCTGCAACTTTGACGTTTGTACCTGCATTGGAACGTTAGTAATAAACAGCAGATATGGACGAGATGTCTTTGTCATTCGCCAATTTTAGGTTGCAATAACCACTGGTTCCCTGTTTTATAGTATAAATACTATACTTGTGATCAGGTAGATTTAAAGAATCTCTTTGACAGGGTTTCCTGTTCAAAGCGTAAGGTCCACTAATACAAATGTATTTAGATTCACCATGCTTGCTTATTCTCATTACAGGAACATCTCAAAGCAGACAACACGGTAAGAGCGAATCAGATAGTTACTATCTTTCTGATTTGAGTCATCAATTCATTTACTGGACCAAATTGATATCCAGTTAGCACAAGCTCGATTCATATAGAATCTTGCAAGTCACCTATCGCAGAGTTGTTTGATGTTGACTCTGGAAGGATTTCCATTCGTCATTGTGAATACTAAGGAGTATCACTCTGAATGTTTTGGCAAGATCTCAAGGATAATGCGTAGGACTCTTGTTATAGCTTGTGAACATAATGGTGTTCAGCAAGTGTATTTTGACATTGTGTCCTAACGAGATTTATATTGATCTCTTCTTAGCTCTAGACTCGATTTGTGCACTTTAGTTTTAGTAATCAGAGGCTGGAGCAGACTGCCACCTTTTAATATCAACAATCTCAGAGTGAGATGTCAATAGATAACGTATGTATCTCCGTGAAAATGAGACAAGTTTCTTTTGAGAGAAACTCGAATGGCTGGGAAGGGATGTGCAGTGCGTCACTGGGTCCATGAATTCTACTTCATTACCAATAATCATCTTGTGATTCTAATAGATTATGTATTGACCTGGTTTCTGCCATAAGTTGTGTGGAGGGCTGCTTTCTTTTCACCCTTTATCTATACATTTCTTTTTAATTCTTCAACCCCTTCAATGCTTACCAAGAAGTCATCACTAATACCTTGTTGTGATTGTTCCAGTGTTAGCTCAATCTTAGTCGGCATTATTCCCGATTCTCATTCTTCTCCAATCATACCTAAGGACTGCTATTTCTAACTATGGATTGTCCTTGGGTAGATCCCTCTGGTTTTGGTTAGATCATAGGACTTATACCTAACCTTAACCACCTTATGACTTCATTGATGTCGTGAGATTAATTGGTTGCTGGGTATAGAGATCGAACCATAAAACCATTTATAGATACATTTTGAAATACTCCCCTTACACATGTGCTCGAGATTCGAAATTGTTTTGCACATGAAGGAAAGAGTTGCACTTAGAGTCTTTAAAGATCACATTGTTCTATATTATATTTTAATCACATTTTCTCCCCTTATTTAAATATTAAATCTTTTAGTATTTGAAATACCAATTGATTAAAATGACATTTTTTGAAAAACATGTGTGTGGAGAAGAATGTATACATAACATGACATGTTAAAACATATTATTGATTGCCTTAGTGAACATTATATATTATGACTTGACATTTGATATACTTTATTTTAATTTCACTTGAATGTTTTTAGATACATAAAATTGACATTTATGAGATGTACCCAAAATACATTAAAAGGCTTTGGTTTAAAAAGCTCCCCCTCAAAAATAGATCCATATAAATATGACATTTTTGAGAAAATTGATACCACAATTTTGGAAAAGTATGAGAGGAGGGAGTGTTCAACGGTTTTAAAAACCATGATAGAAGACTTCTCTTCTATTTGTAGAGTAAGCGCACTGAAGCGTACACTTCCCTATCATGTTCAGTCCGGGTTGCAATCTGAATTGATTACAAGCCCTTGTCATGAGCTCAAAACTTTTGAATGTTTTGTTTAGTAGCCTAAGACATGAGAAATTTGACTTTCTCATTGTTAGGATAAGTTATCTAAAAAGATATACTTTCCTTACATTGATGTCCGAGTTATGCACTAAAATGTACATAAGTCATAGAGAAAAATTAGAAATGACATGTTTTGAAAATTTTTGAACTCTTGCTCGAACTTCATTTACACACCCATGTCAATGTTAATCGACATTTCTAGGTACGTAAATGTTATCGATTCCAAGAGACATGTCAAGAAGATTCTTTTTGGGATTTTTGAGTTTTTCTGATTTTGTATTTTCTTTTTAAGATTTTCTATTTTTGTATTTTCTTGTTCTTGGTTTTATATTTTCGTATTGTTATTTTTCAAAAAAAAGTTTATAAATCCAAATAAAGAGAAGAATAAAAAATATTTACAAGTCGAAGTTTCCATCAGCAGTGACAGTTGTTGCTAGAGTTGAAGTAGATGAAGTTGAATCTGGTTGTTGTTGACGTTTAACAGATGCATCAGGAGTAGAAACAACAGATGACTTTGAAACAACTAGATTTTCTCCATTGAAATATTCATTGACTTTCGGATCGAATATACATTCCAACACTATCATTGATGTGATGACAATCATATCTGCTGAAGAAACTTTTGTTGACGTTGTGGTGCGAGGCTTGAACCATTTTGTTCAAACATCATTGTCTTTGACATTGAGGATCGAGGCTTGAACTACTGTATGCAAACATCATTTTAATTTCATCATTTGTGAATCCACTGTGACACTGGTTTCTAAGATATCAGCTTTTTTAGCAACCATACTCAGAGATTATCTGGCTTGACATTGTTAGATGGACCTGCACTTAAATCAAAACTTTGTTCCTTCTAAACATTGATTGATGTACCTGCACTGAAATCCAGAGTTTGTTTGCTTTTATAAATATCAGGGATATCTACATTTGAACCATGTGTGGGTTCACTGTCATCCTTGCTTGTACAAGAAGCGAGTATCTTTCCCGTAGGAACCCACCTAAGACCAATAGTTTTGAAAATTCTACCCGTGGGTTTCCACCTATGATCAGATCTGGGAGATGTTTTCTCATACACAACAGAAGTCTTATTAGGAGAAAACCTATGTCCTATAAAGATCTGCCTACAAGGTTTTTGAGTATGACTCTTTTGATCTACGGGTTTGTTACTGTTTTTGGTTTTATAGGATTGAATCTCAGCATAAGAATTCACTTCTTTTAGGAATTTTGTTATACAAGCATCATGATTTGCATTAAAGACACACTTATGACATGTAGAACAAACAAAGTGTTTGGAATCTAAGAAAGAATTAGAATTCTTAGAGTGATCTACTATGGGCACAACCGCTATCATTACGCAACTACTCTTTGATACAGGCAAACTCCTAGGTGTTTGAATGTTGCTCCTAAGTTTTGGTTTGCTACCATCAGCAGTGCTTTGAAATCTAACAGAAGGCATGACACTAGTTTTTAAGTTCCTATCTCTTTCTTGTGTCTTTTTCCTAGCTTCATCTGATAGTGATTATGAACCATGTCATTTGAACTAAATCTTGGCATGTTCTTAGAACTATTCCTAGATTCGCTAAACGCAATCATATGATCAGGTTTTGCAAAAACGGATTCTCTTCTCTTAGGAAAATAGTGTTGAGTTACTGGTCTTGACAAATTGTTATTCACTTCAACTTGGGAGGCAAACTGTTGTTTTGACATTTGAGGCCTTTTAAATTTAAACGCATTCGGTTGTCTGACAACTGAATGGTTTATGAGTGATTGTAAACATGGTTTCCCCAGAACTAATGTTTTTGCAAACTTAGTATCTACACTATTTCCTTTTAACTTTCTTAATTCATTTTTTAAAGCAACAATTGCAAAAACATTTTCCTGAATCTGAGCTTTTAAATCAGCATTATTAGTAAGCAATGAAGTTTTCTGTTCTACAGTCTTAGATCTCGTAATTTTAATAGAATCATACAAATCTTTGAAATGCTTTTTCAAAGTCTTATTTTTCTTAAGTAATTTAGCCACACTATGTTCTAATTCAATGTTCATTGTTTCAGGTACATCAATTTCCTTTTTAATCTTGGCTTTATTACTTGTTGCATTCAAAATTTGACCATGTTTCCTTGATTTTAAAGCTTGATTTTGATATTTAAGTTCCATGTTAACACAATGTGCTTCCATCCTTGAAAAATCCTTTTGAAGTTGGGCAACGGTCTTTTTGAGTAAAATATTTTTAGACTCGAGTGATTGTTTTGAATAGTCAGTTGTCTGGTTATCTGGCGATGAATCAAGCATATGACTTTTGACTTGACATTGTTCAGGATATTGGTCAATCCTACTTTCATTAATGATTTTAGGTTGCTCTGTATGTTGTTGTCCTATAGCAAAGATATTACATTCAGCAGTCAATTGTACCTCAGCCATTGGCTCTTCGTCATATATGGGTCTGATATCTACATCATCAGCATCTGTATCATTCCCTGACCTGCTGCTTTCATCTTGCACTTCTGATTCTGTCTCACTGCTCTATGTGACAACCAAATCAGCATCCAATGCTTTAATCGTATCACCCTTACTCTCTTGCGTCTGCATCTGTCTTTTATTCACCCTTCTATCATACTGTCTTTGATGACGTATTCTTTTAGCAACAGACTTCTTAACATTACCTATGTGTTGGAGTAACGTGTATCTGAACTGTTTAACTTCGATTCTAGTGTATTCAGCAAAATACTTGTTTGACATTTGACCATCATAATCTACGGAAAACTATGAATCAATGAACTTCTGAAACTGTCTGTTTACCACCCAAAAGGCTGTCATGGATCCATCTTCTTGAAATTCATCTTTGTCAAGTTGCTTTTGTAGTTGATCTACATTGAGGAACATTGTACTTGTGAAAGTATCATAATCTTAACCAAAGAGTAACATGAATGCCCGTTTAAATCCATGTTCAATGCGATTGCCTTTTAAGTCTTCTTTAGAAAGAACTTGAAGGTGTGAATTAAGAGAACGAAAATATGTCATGCATCTCACTTTTGCTTTTGACATCTTGTATTTGATAGCATGCACATCTTTTGTTTCAGAATTCAAGCTGCTTTCTTTCACTGGTTTGCTGAATGTAGTCTCTGAATTACTGTCTTCTTTCTCAGAACAAGTGTTTTGTATAACAATTGAATCAACTTTCAATGCATCAACATTCAATGCTTGAACTGTATTTGACTGATCTTCTTGTGTCTGCAACAACTTTTTTTGATTCAACAATTGCTGAAGCTGTTGTTGATGAAGAATTATCTCAAGCATGTATTTCCCAATGGAATCCATGTTATAAATCATTGCATCTTGGAGGGATTGAGCATTAAATCTTGTGTATTTCTGCATACGCTCTTTGAATTCTGAATTGAAAGCTTTTTCAAACATTGTTCTGAGTTTTGTCAAAGCAGTGTTGCAATCAGTCTAAGAAAGGATATCTTTAGTAAGATGTTGTTCTAGTAAATCCAAGTCTTGAGAGAATATTCTCTTGAAGATAGGCATGATACCAAAATCTTGTAAAGTTTCTGAGAGAAACTTGAATTATGACTTGACTTCTCTAAGACTGTTCATGCATCTACTTCTTGAAAGGTGTGTCTTCTCTTGAACTTTAGAAGTTGAACACGAAGAAACTGTGTTATTGTGAAGAACACTCGATGTTTGCAAATTGGTATTGGTATTAGGATTTTACATTGTGATGATGTTGTTGTGAATGGATATCAGATCTTGTTGGGAATTATAGATTTGATGAGACAAAAGAACAAAAGAATGAAACAAGAGGGACTAATTTGACATTATGGAATTCTACAAATGATGGAGGATTCTATAAGATATGCTAAAGAAGGTAACAAGATCAATATTAATGTTGAAGATAAAGATTAGTCAAACATTAATGTTGAAGATTAATGCTGATTTATTAGTTTCCTAATTCAATAAAGATTCCTTTGTAAGTCTTATGATCTCTCTATATAAAGAGATCATAGACACATAGTTTTAGGTATCCAGAAAAAGTACGCGTGTGTACACAAAAAAGATGTAGACGTCTAGTAGTTTATGGTGTAGCCTCAAGGTCGAATTAACCCTGTTACTAGTTAGAGTAACCGTTCTATATAGATCATATAGAATTTGAGGAGTGGAGTGAATGTAATAATGATAAAATCTTGTTTAATAATATCATTGTTCTTTATATTTCGCTGCGTGTTTATGATGTTATTTGTAAAACGATCATAGATGGCTTAAACGATTTTTAACAATTGGTATCAAAGCCTGGTGGCTCGTGATATCTGGGATCAACAAGGTTTTAGAAGTTAAATTGATTCATGTTTTTTGTTTTTGGTAAACTGGTGAAATTCAATGAACTAGGGTTTTCAACAAACCCTAATTTGATCAAGAAGCTTATTGTTAACATGTTTAACCATCTACATGCACCACTTGAGGGGAAGAGTTTCGTCACTACTGCTGATCATTATTACTACTACTAGTTTATATTTCTACTGCTCAGATTCATTTTTCTTAATTGTGCGTCATGGAGGGCAATTTGAGTCATTATAAGGATGAATTAGTAGTTGTGGTATATGATTTGTAGCTGTTATGATCCAAGTTGCATATCTCTAGAAGACCCCTATTCGATTATTACAAAAAGGGGAAGAAGATTACAGGGAATTGATTTGCAGCTTATTATGTGTGGTGGCATGTTCAAGGAAGTCATAAGTCAAGGGGAAGCATTGAAGATTGTTTCATTCATGGAGATAGTTTTGTAATATCAAATAGGGGAAGATTGTTGGGTTTATTGATTTGATGATTACAAAACTACATGTGCTTAAATGAAGAAGAATGAAACATAAGGACCAAAGTTGTCAAGATGTGAAATCTACAAATGATGGAAGATTTGGTCAAAGATCTTCAAGATAAAGATTAGGAAAGATTTAAATAGTTTCCTTATCTAATTGATTTACTTCCTTTGTAAGTCTTGATCTCTCCTTATATAAAGAGATCATAGACATAGGTTTAGAAGAGAGAGAAAACACAGGCTTTCTATGAGAGTCGTGTAAACAAACGTGTTTGTATGTGTATACGTTTATTTAGTAGTTAGATAGATTGTAGTTAATAGATAGTGTAGCCTCAAGGATATCTTGATCCCTATTACTGTAGGTAACTGTATTATCTTAATCAAATAATATTGGGGCTTGATGGTTAATAGTAAAACCTTGTTTAATATCATTGTGTTCTTTGATTAATTCCACTATGCTTATATGTTATCAATGATATTTGTAAAATATATCCTAGATGGGCTTAAATGATCTCAACAAATCTTAAGTTTATGAAGTGTTGATTGATTGTTTGATTAGGTTAATTGTTGTTCAAGTTTGTTAGGATTATAGGTTGAAATTTGTCAAGTTGAAAATTTAGTCCAAAAGTCCAAAAGTCAAAAAGTACACAACTCGCTACCTTGTAACTCGCTGTGAAGAGGCTTGACAACTCGCTAGCAAGAAAGAAAATTGGCAGAGTTTCTTTCCTCAACTCGCTAAGAAAAATCTTCAAAAAAAACCTGTAACTCGCTATTGTTAACTCGCTATCTGCAAGATATGTTAACCCGCTGACTCAAGTCGCTACCTGTCAATTCGCTACACAAACTCGCTAGAAACAGCTTCTTCAACTCGCTACTGGTTCTTCTCAACTCGCTACCTGTAACTGCGAAAGAGGTCACTTTCGAAAGTACACGAGTCTCTTTCGTACCTGTTGTACCTGCTTGGATTATAGCAAACAAATAAATAAACTTTGACTGATCTCAACTCGCTACCAAGAATATTCGCAACTCGCTAAATAGAAAATGTTTAAAAACTTTCAAAAAAGCCAAAAAAACCACAATAAGCTGTCGATATAAGCTGACCAACTTCAAAATAATATACTATGGCACGTTTAGAACACAAAAGTACAAGCTTTTTTTCGAATCTAACCACATACAAAGCACAAGTTTTGATTTTTTTCAAAAAAGTTTTTGAACCTAAAAAAATAAAAGAAACCACGAATTCAATACTTGAATACCCCTTGGCGACTGATACCACTTGTTATCCCAAAATATATATGATCCAAACACAACAATGATCTATCCAATACCCATGATGTACACGTACGAATTAAAGAGAAAGATAGAAAAGGAAAATGAAGAAACTTTGATTAGGAAGAGAGAAATGTGGTGAGTTACACATACAAAGGAACTAGCAAATTTAACCAACCCCCTTCACCAAGTGTGGTGAAGGTGTATTTATACCTTAAGTCCAATATGGGCTTGTGGGCTTTCTTTTTTGGGCCGAACTTGGCTTAACTTGGGCTTTGAGCCCGAAATACGGACAATATTAGATTACAATCCAAGCTCGTTAATACACGACTAGCCTATTACATTACAAGACTTCCTAAGACTAATAACATTCTTGTTTGAGTTAATATAATTAAGGCTAACAGCAACTTCATGCATATCTACAACAACATGAGTTACATGCTAATGAAATTCGGTTAATGCCCGAAAGATATCAGGACCCACTTGCCTTGGTTGCTAATCATCATCCTACATCATCTTACCTTTACAATCAAGTTCAGCATAATACTCCTCAGTATTCTCCACAACTTTCACAGATGGGTCATCAACTATACACTCCTGCACCACTAACAAATCCTTATGAAGACACTCATCATCCATAATATCACAATCCAATCAATCCACAATATCATACTATAGTCAATCAGCTACCACCACAAGGTCCTCCACAGCCATACTCACCTCCATTAGTTGTACAACATTCACATGCTGAATTTCATGAACCTACATCAAACCTTGTTGTTCCAATATTTCATTAAGGGGAAGACATACTAGATTGCATTAACAAAGCAATGGCATTTTTGTTAGCTGTGGCATCACGCTTTCCTTCAACCAATAACCAACTCAGAACATCATCTAATCCTAGAAATCAAGACACCATTCAAGATGGTCAGGTTACGGTTCAACAAGTTCAGGGGAGACAAGTTTAGAGTTTTGCTGGCATTAGTATACGGGGAAATACTGCAGGCATAAGAAGAAACGATGCAACTAGACAAGGAAAGGTGATTAAATGTTATAATTGTCAAGGTGAAGGGTATATGGCAAGGCAATGTACTCGACCAAAACGACCAAGGAATTATGCTTGGTTTCAAGAAAAGTTGCTGCTTGTTCAAGCACAAGAAAATGGTTATGTTTTGGATAAGGAACAGTTGGCATTCTTAGCAGACCCTGGAATTCATAATAGACATGCTGCTCAGACAATAATCCAACAGAATGCTGCTTTCCAGACTAAGGATCTTGATGCTTACAACTCTGACTGTGATGACGTCTCTTCAGCAAAAGCGGTTTTGATGGCAAATCTTTCATGCTGCGATTCAGATGTTCTCTTTGAGGTACCATACACTGAAACTTATCAAAATGATTTGATCAATGATGCTGTGTAAGAGATGTAGTATTCCGAGCCGCCTATTGATGATTTTATAAACAATGAGATAACAAGTGATAGTAATATCATTCCTTATTCTCAATATCTGCAAGAATCACAAAATGCGGGTATTTAAGATACTAATTCTTCTACACCACATGATTTATTGGTAATGTCCATGGTTGAACAAATGACTAATCATGTAGAAGACTTAGATAAGAAAAATGAGGAAAATAATATGGAAAATGAATCCTTAACCGATGAGCTTGGAAGATATAAGGAACGTGTCAAACAATTTGAAGAATGACAAAATGTTAATTTAAGTCAACGTGAAAAATTAATAGATTCTCAAATGGATGACATGATTCGGGATAGAAATGCAAAGGCTGCAGCCTTTTAAAAGGAGATTGATACACTTAAACAGGATCTTTCTAAGCATGTCAAAGAAAAAGAATCTTTATCAACAAATTTAACTGTTTTTAAAACAGAATCCAAAGGAAAAGAATCTAAATCTATGGACAAGGAAATTGCTTTAGAAAAGATAAATAAGGAACTTGAAAACAATATTTCTAAAATGTATCAATCCACGCAAACTTTTCTTATGCTAACCAAACCACATGATAATGTGCATAAACAAGTTCTTGGCTATCAAAATCCGTTTTATCTTAAGAAAGCTTAGCGGATTAAGCTAAAATTATATGATGGTCATGTTATCACTAAACAACATAATGTGGTTCATGTGATTGATGATGAAGAGACATTGATTTTGGAAGAATCTCTTTTAACACATGATCGACTCTTGGATCAAATCATGTCTCAAGATATTATGAATATTGTTGCAACTTCTTGTGCTGTTAATGAATCTATGAATATGAGTAACTGTTTAGCTAATAAGTGTTACAAGTGTTTGGAACTTAAAGCTGAGCCTTTCAAACAAAATGATATGATTGAAAAAGACGCGTATAATAAACTATTAAAAGATTTTTCATCACTTGAAAAGCATTGCATTTCTGTTGAATTGTCACAGCAACTCACTCAACAAAATTTCCAAAATCAGACATCATGTGCAAACCAAAATGCTCCTGCATTTCTGGAATTTTGTCAAATTAATGATTTGAAAGCTCAGCTCCAAGCAAAGATCACTACAATCAGCAAATTGAAAGCTAAGATTCATGCTTTGAATTGTAATAAGATAGAGAAAAAGTCAAAAAGGATATTGATGAGATTGAAACTCAGATCATAAAACTAGAGCATAGGGTAGCTTGCTTAATCAAAGAAAATGAGCCTTTGAAACAAACTTATAAAAATCTTTTTGATTCCATTCAAAAGGAACGTGTTCATAATAAAGATCAAAGTGACTCTTTAATTTAACAATTGAACAAGAAGTCTATTGAAAAAGTTGATTTGCAAGCTAAAATTCAAGAAATTTTTTTGCCACTATTGCATTAAAAAATGAGTTACGAAAATTAAAAGGAAAAGAAGTGATTGAAAAAGCCGATTCAAAACCCAAAGCCACCATTATTGCTCCAAGAATGTTTAACCTTAACCTTGAACCACTCTCTCCTAATTTGTTGCACAATAGGGAAGCTCACATAGACTATATTAAGCATACTCAAAACAAGCTAACATTCTTAGGGAAATAGTCGAATCTGCTAGAGAGATCAATCCTTTAGATAGTGACTTAGACTCTGCATGTAAGCATGTCACACAAATTCAGGAATTGCTTGTTTATGTTACTAAAAATTGTCCTAGTGCCAACAAAGTTAGTGAGAAATTAGTGGCTGTTACACCTGTGAACAAAACTAAGAAAGTTAGGTTTACTGAACCTGTCACATCCTCAAACAACACAAACACACCGGTCGATTCCCTTAATAGACAAGATTATAATAACTTGTTGTTTCGTTGTATAGGAGTAATCCGTTCTACTAGTGCTAGCGGATCAAAGCCTCAAGGCACTACAAAGAAAAATAGGATCTCGCGACCACCAAGTAGCAACTAGAATAATAAAGTAGAAGAACACCGTAGGAGCATTACATCTTGTTTAAATAACAAGAATCGTGTTTCTAAACCTGTCTGTAATGCAAATGTTAAGCATTCTATGTTAAAAGTGAATTCTGTATTAATTTATGCTACTTGTAATGAATGTTTGTTTGCTAAAAATCATGATATGTGTGTTATTACTTATGTTAACAATGTGAATGTGCATTCAAAATCTAAATATGCCAAGCATCGCAAAAAGAGAAAAGTATGGAAACCTGCAGGAAACATGTTTACTAAAATTAGATATAAATAGAAACCTACAGGAAGGACATTCATTATAGTTAGAAGCTCGTACCCTTTATGTAACACCCCCAAATTGGGTCGCAGCGGAATAAGGGTCCGGGGCGTGTTACTTCAAGATCAATAGCACAAGATATATAAGAACGACACAAAAAGTCGTTTAAAATGATACATTGGATTTAATTGAAAGACTTAATACAAAAGCATATAGCTTTACTTGTTCATTGTTGAATATTACAAAAGTTGACAATACATTTCCCTAAATATGATGCACCTAAATCTTTAAGCGTGCAATCCAAAATATAACCCAATGCATCCCTGGCATCCCATGCCTATTGATCTCCTGAAAACATTTCTTAAAAACGTCAACAAAATTGTTGGTGAATTCATAGGTTTGATAAATCATAATATGCAGGACCGCAAGACTTTTTAGTGATAATGCAACACATGCAGATCTCACAAAACTAGATTACATTTACACTAAGCTCATGACACTGAAGCTCGACGATCTTTCTTGCAATTAAACTATATATTGGCAATTTCTGCCCGTCCATGAGTTTTAAAAACCCGAAAACATCCCTTAAGATTCACATGCTATAACGTTCGTTTCTTGTGTGAATAGCAAGTCACGCCCGAACGGGGAGTGTCGTTTTCCTCCCCAATAGATCTAAAAAATAACATTTCGCGCTCCCATAGTGGTAATTCCCAACGACATCTATGCAATTGACAGTTTCATGATAGTTGGGCGTAATTGGGTTATCGACTACTTAGCAAACATGTAATAATACTTGCGTCCCGTTTGTAAAACAAAGAATGTTTCCACTCCCATAGTTTATAAATCATTGTAATCGCAAAAATTGGGGCTATGAACGCACCTAGATTCTGGTATCCAAATATCGCATATAATGCGTCACGTAAAAGATCGCAATGCAACCTAAATTATCTATAGGTCGGATAAGTACGCAAGTACTTGAAATAATCTTATAGGTTACATCGTACTATCGTTCGTGCTATGTCAATAATTAAAGAGGTCATGACATGACGTCGAGGAGTTAGGACACTTTAAATCGTTATATCCAACAGACTCGTCAAAACGCCATCCGAAGAGGGCCTCATTATGAATCTCCCTAGTAATATAGTACTTTGAAACCCATAATATTCTATATAGCGCAATCACCAACTAATGTTTTGGAAAAATTGTGTTTAATAAGATGTAAACAACGTTATAATTACCCGTTTTATAAAACTGGCGTAAATTTCGCTTTTAACCCGATACTCGCTTTTCTATGTCCATCTTTTACTCGATTAAGAACGGGTTAATAGAAATTGACATTTTCGGTATTTTGACCCTCTGGTGAACATACACTTTTCCTGGTCACACCAGTAATGACATTTTATTTAAATCGGTTTTGTTGTCCGTAAAACCCGAAAATGGTCGGATTTAATTGTTTATAGCTCCGTTTTTTAGTGATTCTTTCAGGACTTATCTCAGTATTTGAAAGTTATAAATTTTTATGGAGGTTTACAAAAATATAACTTTCTGTCATGAAAGTAACTTTAAAAAAATAGTTTTTAATAAAAGATATTATTTGTCGTAACTATGCGAAATTCATAACTCGTTCTTATTCTATTGAAAAATTACGATTCTTATCATTTTGGAATCCCTAAAAAATATGTATTATTTGTTAAAAAATATCAAACTAGCTGTTTGATAATAAATTTTATAAACGGTCATTTAAAAAACATCGTTTAATTAACGTATTAACTCGTTTTTAAACGTAACCTTATCTCGTTAAAAACGTCTAACAAGTTCTTACCTTTCCGGACGTCGTCCGTGATGTGTATTATCTTATACAAACCCCTCCAATCCCCTGATTGGAAATTCGAAAACTTTTCCTGTCCCAAAAATGTACTTTTTAATATAATTTATTATATAATATGTTTTATCATTACTTTTCAACCTCACAATTTTACCACAAGAAAGTCCTATTTAAAATTATATAAATTAACATGTTAACATATAATAAATATTCAAATTCATATTTGTCCAAGATCATCGAGATCATAAGTTATTTTACTTTAATGGAAATCATAACTTTCTTAATTAACTTTTATTTACAAGTTTACATATGAACTTTTTATACTTAAACCAAGATTGTACAAGACTTATATATCCTTTATTTCATGATATTACCATCATCATAACATGTGAGAAAGTGCATAAAATCATAATCACAAGAAAAATTACATTTTTCATGTTCAAAAGTTATTCTAATGGGTGATTGCACTAAATAGCATATCATAAATAATAATAAATTCATAAACTAAGAACATAAAGGTTTAATGGTAGACCTTATGATGGAAATGATGATGATGAGAAACAAATGCTAAACCCGTGTTTAGCCTTAAAACCAAAGCTTGCACTTAAGAAACCCTAGTTTTCCTCAGAAACCCCTAATCTTTTCTGGCTTCAACTTGATTATAAAAACATGCAAATGGTGATTCAATGGACTGGAAACAACCTTAGAATGTCTTAGGATAGATGTGTATAGAAGTGTATGGATTGTATAAAAATTGCTATGGGGATGATTGTTGTTAGTGCTTGTTTCTTTGCGTAGCTGTTATAGAAAAAAAGGGAGGTGATGTTTGATTTCTATTAAGTGTTTTAATGTATGTTTTACCTTACTCTTTATGTAACATGAAAGATATTGGAACAAAGCATGGTCCAGGAGTTAAAGTTGGTTCTAGTAATATGGTCAAGGCATGGTCTTGGTCAAGTATGGAAGTAGAGGAGTTGTCATAATGGGGTATGGTGAGCCATAAAGCGGTAAGGTGCCGGTTAATATAACCAAAATAAAGAGTTTTTGATATAATACTTGTATAATATGGCCAGTTATTTCAGGGCAAAACAAAGGTAACATGATAAATTTATGTAATCTTTTTATGTATTGGGTAATAAAAGTGGGTAATTTGTTAAGCGTAAAAATTTATGTGTTCCCGGGAGTGCCTAAACGCAATTTATCGCGAAACGTATACACTTTACGTATCCGCTAAAAATAAAAAGAACAAAGTTAATAATTATCCTCAAAATAATTATATAACCCTTGCTTGATGTAAACATTTAATTGTTTGATGCCCGTTTACATTGAACGCTGATTTTTGGCGTACGCGATTTAACCTAACGTTTACAATTTTAAGCAAACACGTACAATACAAATGGTACATTATGGATTCATCGACGTCGTCAATGATTTGAAAACACAGGGTGTTATATCTTTCCTTAGCTTATTGAGTCTTAAAAGATCAAACAGTTTTAGCCAATTGTCATTTAGCTTAAAAACCAATTATGTCACTTAAGTTAGCTTATTTCTAGCTTATCTTTAAGTTTTGTAATTTTTTTTTAAAGTTTGTTATATTTGTTTATTTTATAACTTTTTAAAAAAGAAAACCAAAAAAAATAGTTTATAAAAAAGGGAAGCCACAAGGGTCGAACCTGTGACCTCCCCTTCACACACCAACACCTTAACAACACCACACACTGCCAACTCGCCCTTGGGTCTTTTTCGTTATAACTTCACCTTATTTTTCTTTCAAACCCTTTTTAACAATTAAGCCTTTCAGCCCTATTTTGCCATTTTAACAAGCTATTCCAATAAGCTGTGTGATCCATTTTGATTTCCTAGGCCTTTAGAATTGCGCAAAAAGCAAGTTTCCTGAATTTATCAGAGAATTTCCAAGTTAGTTTAATATTTTTAATAATATTTTTAGATTAAATTAGTTTTTAATTCATAATAAAAAATATAAAAGCCAAAAAAATATAATTCTTTTTTCTAAAATTTTCTTTTATCATTTAGGACATTTAAAAATTAAATTTGCATTTGTAGGGTCTAAATTTGATAATTTAGGTTTTTAAAGCTCGGGTTTTGATCCCGTTATCGTTTTTCGTGTTAACTTTAATTGCTTTCGTTTTTGGCTTGCTTTTATTTGTTCTTGCATATTAATTGTAGAAATAGAATAAAAAAAATCATTCATTCATTCAATCACGCGATCACGAACTTAATCACGATTCTCAATTCACGCCTCGTCGGGAAACGACCCAGGAAGGTTTTGGATTTTACTTTGGATAAAAGTAATCTTCTAGAAGCCTTACAGAATACTTACTCTCTCTATAATTGAATATTTTTGATAACTATTATATAATTATATATAAAAATATATAATAATATAAATATATATATAAAATAAATAATATCTAAATAACTAATATATATATATATATATAGGCTAAGTTATTAAGAATCAAATTTTTGGCGCCGCTGTCAGGAGGAGTATGTGAAACGATTATTGGTACGTTTAAAAGATTAGTGTTTGAAGACCCTTCCCCGTGAAGTTATCGCTTTCATTTGTGAATATTTTCTTCTATTATCAAGTAATCAAAAATACCAAAAAAATTGAAAAAACAACAAAATCAACCGTTGTGTCACTTGTGAATTCGGCTCACCTTTAGATTACAAAATATAAGAGAGGTATAAGGAGGGTTGATCCGACGAACTTTTGACCCGAAAGGAGAAGGTTTTTTAAATTAGCTTCGCGCTTACCCGCTCCTCTCTTTTCTTTGTGCGTTTTCTAGAGAGCTATCGTACACTTGTTTGATTAGCGGTTACAAAAATTATTATTTCTCTTTTTTTATTTTCTCGTTATGTGTTCTTAGTGTATGCAAAATCGCTCTTATCAGTCAAAATTTGTTGGTGAACCTTCTACGAATCCTACTTCTACGATTCCGAAACGTCGTAATCATAGACGTTCTATAGAAAGAGTCGAACCATTTTCTCTTGTAGAGACTCCCGTAGTTACGATGGCCGATCACCCACCGAGGGTTATGCGGAGGCAATCGTAGTACCACCCATTCCCGCTGAGCATTTCGAGCTGAAGCATAGTCTAATCAATCTTGTAACTTCAAAACAATTCTTCGGTTTTGAGAAAGAAGATCCTCATGCTCATATATATTTGATATTATTAACAAGATTTTACTTCCTACGTTAAGTACACAGATATGCCCGAGGACATCGATTAAGCTTATCTTTTTTCCAGTTTTCTATCAATGGGTCCATCCCGATTTGGCTCGACAAAGAACCTCCTCGTTCTATTCTCACTTAGGAAGATCTTATGTCCAAGTTTATTAACTATTTCTTTCCTCCCTCAAAAACAACAAATCTTCGGAATGAAATTTCAAATTTTCACCACCTTGTGATGTAATCATTTTATGAGCATGTGACCGAAGTTTTCAAGGAGCTTCTTCGTGCTGCCCACAGCAGGGGGGGGGGGGGCAGTTTTACAAAATTGCATCAACTCGATACCTTCTACAATGGTTAAAACCCATCCTATCAAGATTCTTTGAATTTTTCCGCTGGTGGCAATCTTTTGAAAGAAGTACACAAGATGTGTTGAAAATTATTGAAAACAAATCAAAAGTTTGTTATTCAAGAAACAAACCGATTGTTTCTCAAGTGAAAGCAAGTAATGTTGATTCTTCAGAGATAGCCAGTGTCGTGACTAGTGCCATGACCGCAATGTTTAAACAACATCAAGTAACCCTAGCCTCAGCTTCAGTAAAAGCTGTTGAGGAATCTTGTGTTACTTGTGGCGGTGCTCATTCTTACCGACAGTGTCCTGCCATCGATGGCAACACTTTTTCGGGCTATCAAGACAATATTCAAGGATATGTTTCAGCAGCCGCTGTAAACTATAATCAAGGAAATACCGGATTCCGTCCTCAAAATGTAGCTAACCAAATTCGACCACCGGGTTTTGCTCAACCGAATGTGCAAAATAATCAAACCCGGTACAATCAAGGTTACAATCAAAACTGAGGAATTAATCAAGGAAACCCAAATTATCAAGCTCCGGCTTATCAAGCTCCGATTCATCAACCACAAGTTGTGACGACTAGTGATTTCTCAAACTACGATGGATACTACGTTGAGTAGGCAAAACAATGCGTTCAAGAATGAGTTAAGGAATGAGTTAACGAATGATATTAAGAACACGATGAGCAGTTTTTTTCAAATGAATACCGCTTCTTCTTCGGGTTTGGGTTCGGGTTCACTTCCTAGCAACACTGTTGCTAACCCGAGAGGCGACTTGAAAGTAATCACCACCCAAATTTTTATTTCTTATGATGGACCTCTAATTCTACCTCCTCTCTCTCCTCTTCCCAAGGTGGTGGAACGGGAACCCGAAGTGACAAAGGATACGGTGCAACCGAGTACCGAAAACATCCAACCTCCGGTAGTCCAAATTCAAGCTCCAATTGATGAGCCAGTTGTTACTCCTAAGCCTAAACCGTCTATACCTTATCCTTCAAGAGCTAACAAACAGAAGCTTCGTGAAAAAGATAATAATCTAGCTTTGAAATTTGTTGAAATCTTTAGGGAATTACATTTCGAGCTCAGTTTCACGGATGCTCTTTTACATATGCCGAAATTTGCTTCAATGTTTAAAAGTCTCCTTAATAACAAAGAAAAATTGTTTGACTTAGCTAAAACACCGGTGAATGAGAATTGTTCGGCGGTTATCCTAAAAAAGTTGCCTGAAAAACTTGGAGACCCCGGCAAGTTTCTTATTCCATGTGATTTTCCGGAGATAGTTGAATGCTTAGCCTTGACCGATCTTGGTACAAGGATCAACTTGATGCCTCTTTCCATATGGAAGAAGCTCTCACTCCCCGAACATACTCCTACTCGAATGATTCTTGAACTTGCAGACCGATCGACTACTAGTCCATCCGGTATTGCCGAAGATGTCTTTGTAAAAGTAGGAAAGTTCCATTTTCCGGCCGACTTCATAGTCGTTGATTATGTTGTCGATCCTCGGGTTCCCTTAATTCTCGGGAGACCCTTTTTGAGGACGGCACGTGCTTTGATTGATGTTTACGGTGAAGAATTAACTCTCCGAGTTGATGATGAAGCCATAACCTTTAAAGTTGGTCAAACTTCGAGATACTCCTACAATGATGCTGAATCGGTTAATCGAATCGATGTCATCGACGTTTCATGTGAGGAGTATGCTCAAGAAGTGCTCGGATTTTCGGATAGTTCTACGAGTGGCAATCCCACTCCGTCTTTAGATCCTATCCTTTCTACTTCTTTCCCCTCTCTTACTCCTTTTGAGGGAGGTGACTTCATTTTGGAAGAAATCGAAGCATGTCTTACAAATGATTCAATTCCACCAGGAATTGTTGATGCCGAATTTGATCGAGAGGGAGACCTTCTTCTACTCGAGAAGTTATTAAATGATGATCCATCATCTCCTCTCCCTCCGAAAGAACTTCATTTTGAGGAAATTAAAACGATTAAATCTTCTATTGATGATCCTTCGGAGCTTGAGCTCAAGGATTTACCGTCTCATCTTGAATACGCGTTTTTAAAAGGAACCGTTAAATTACCCGTCATAATTTATAAGGAATTAAAAAATGAAGAAAAGGCCGCCCTTTTAAAGATTCTTAAATCACACAAACGGGCCATCGCATGGAAAATCTCTGACATTAAGGGTATCGACCCTAGTTTTTGTACTCACAAGATCTTAATGGAAGACGATTTCAAACCGGCGGTTCAACATCAAAGAAGGGTAAATCCAAAAATTCATGAGGTTATCAAAAAGGAAGTTATCAAACTCCTTGATGCCGGATTGATTTACCCTATCTTCGATAGTCCGTGGGTGAGTCCCGTTCATTGTGTGCCTAAAAAGGGTGGCATGACCGTAGTTGAAAATGAAGATAATGAGTTGATTCCTACAAGACTAGTTACCGGATGGCGTGTTTGTATAGATTACCGAAAGCTTAATGATGCGACTCGTAAAGACCATTTCCCGTTGCCATTTATGGACCAAATGCTCGAAAGACTCGCGGGAAATGAATACTATTGCTTTTTAGATGGATTTTCTGGATATTTTCAAATTCCTATTGACCCGCAAGACCAAGAGAAGACTACCTTTACTTGCCCTTATGGGACGTTTGCCTACCGACGTATGCCTTTTGGTTTATGTAATGCTCCGGGCACGTTCCAAAGGTGCATGATGGCCATTTTCCACGACATGATCGAGGAAACAATGGAAGTCTTCATGGACGATTTCTCGGTCTTCGGGGATTCTTTCTCGTCATGCCTCTCCCATTTAGACAAAATGCTCAAACGGTGCGAATAAACTAATTTAGTTCTAAATTGGGAGAAATGTCATTTTATGATAAAAGAAGGCATTGTTCTAGGACATAAGATTTCAAATTTCGGGATTGAGGTCTACAAATCTAAAGTTGATGTTATAGCTAAACTCCCTCATCTGACTTCCGTCAAAGGCATTCAAAGTTTTTAGGTCACGCCGGGTTTTATCGTCGATTTATTCAAGATTTTTCTAAAATCGCCCGGCCGATGACCCATCTTCTTGATTTAGAAAAAGAAACTCTGTTTATTTTCTCAAAAGAATGTATTGAAGCGTTTAATTTACTTAAGAAAAGCTAACCGAAGCCACCCGATTTAAGTTGCCCCCGATTGGGACTACCATTTGAAATTATGTGCCGACGACAAAGCGATTATGCGGTAGTGCGTTTGGGGCAACGTAAGACCAAGCATTTATAGCCAATACACTAATGCAGTTTAAGACCTGACGGATGCTCAAGCACATTACACTACAATGGAAAAAGAGTTATTAGCCGTGGTGTATGCTTTCGAGAAATTTCGGCCTTACTTAGTCTTATCAAAGACCATAGTGTATACGGATCACTAGGCTCTTAAATATCTTCTTGCTAAGTAAGATGCTAAAGCCAGGATTGCTCTGGTGGATTCTCCTACTCCAAGAATTTGATGTCATTATTCATGATAAAAAAAAAGGAGCAGAGAATCTCGCGGCCATTTGTCTAGATTAGAGAACCCTCATCAAGGTGATCTCGAGAAAAAGGAAATTACCAAAACATTTCCTCTCGAGACCCTTGGAATAATATCTTCTCATAATGATTCTAGTACCCCATGGTTTGCCAACATTGCAAATTACCATGCGAGAAATTTTATAGTAAAAGGGATGTCGTCCCAACAAAAGAAAAAGTTCTTTAAGGGACACGTTTTAAAACTATTTTTGGGACGACCCTACTTGTTTAAGTGATTTGTGTGTTGATCAATTATTAGACGATGTGTTTCACGGCCAAGAAGTCATTGATATCCACACCTTCACGTCTTGCCAAAAAAGACCCACCGGGAACATCAAGGTGTGCGAACTAAACAACCGCTAAGAAGAGGGTCTATCGATACCTGTTTTCCTAGTGTGCCTGGTGCGGGGGACTAATTTACCGCGATGCCCAAGACATGGTAAAGTCGGATTGTGACTCAAAGTCAAAACGTCAAGGCAAACACACGGACAAAAAGACGAAATTCCCGTCAAAAATGAAATTCAGTATGTGCGAGATCTCTTTGGACGAGGTGTGAGGGCATCGACTTTATTGTGCCCTTTCCCATCATCTCAAGGGAACAAATACATTCTCGTAGCCGTCGACTATTTGTATAAATGGGTTGAAGTAAAAGCGTCCGCACACTAATGATGCTCGATTTGTTGTTAAATTTTTAAAATCTCTTTTTGCCCGATTTGGAACTCCTCGTGTTATAATTAGTGATCGCGGTACCCATTTTGTAATGATCAATTTGCTAAAGTTATGCTTAAGTATGGAGTTACTCATCGTCTTTTTCGTACCGAGAATCTCCACAAACGAGTGTGATAAGTGGGAAGTTCAAAATTGTGGTTTGAAATCTATTGGTTTAGAAAGGGGGTACCATAGATGAAAACCATGCTTCATGGTCCGATAAGTTAATGATGCCATTATGGGCCTTCCGTACCGCATTCATGACACCCATTGGGTGTACTCCTTATAAGCTCGTGTACGGAAAGGCTTGCCATCTTCCTATCGAGCTTGAACACAAGGCCTATTGGGCCTTAAAACATTGTAATTTTGACCTTAAGACTGCGGATGATCACCGGAAAGTTCAAAATAATGAATTAAATGAACTCCAAAGGATTAAGCTTACCGAGAACTCTTCTTTAAACTATACAGAAAAACGAAGAAGAATTCATGATTCTAAAAATAAAAAAACACCTCATTTTCAACATTGGTGAACGGTGGTTCTGTCTTCTCTTCAATTCTACGATTAAAGATTGAGACGAGCGTGTGCGCGCGTGGCTCAAAACTCGTTGGACCGGACCGTTCACCGTTGCTCAAGTTTTCCCTTATGGAACCATCGAATTATCTCAAAAAAATGGACCAAATTTCAAGGTGAACGGTCATAGACTTAAATATTATTTTGGAGAGGACACACCACAAATGGTTGTCCGGGATCTCCAAGCTTTCCTCATGGACCACTAAATTTAGGGTCGAGTCAGGCTCGTGACTCGGTTATAAAAAACAAGCGCTTCGTGGGTGGCAACCCATGCTTATCCTTAGTAGTAATATATTAGTATAATAGTTATTAATAAGTGTGATGTGAGGGGGATTGTCACTATCTTCCTTTCTCAGTGTTACGGTGTTTGTGATTTGTGTCCATGATTGCCCGGATTATGAAGACTCTCGTGCTCATGGTTTTGTCCATCGTCCACTCGATATTCAATCCTTTGCATGCTCATATATGGGAATCTGATATCCTCGATCTTATTGATTTAACGTTTATCTATTAGCATACTTAATAAACGGCTTTAGATTTGCATAGAGACCCCTTAATATTTGGATTATGCCTTGAAATTAGTATGGGGGTGACAGTCTCACATTGAGGACAATGTGTAGTTTTAGTATGGGGGGATCTTTCGATTCGATCTTACTTGCATTTGCCTTATCTTCACGTAACCCTGTTTTTCCACCAAAAATATACCAAAATTTAAAATAGAATAAGTGTTTTGATACAATGTTTGGTCTTTTTAAGGAATAAATGTTGACTTGATCGAACATGTTTGCCTCTAGCTTGCCCTTATATCTTAAGAAATTTAAGCTTTTGCTAGTCTTTTATACAAGAAGCTTTAAAACGCGAATTCTAGCTTGTAAAAGCCAAGAGTTTGCAAATTTCCATAATTAAATTTAAATATGCAAAGCTTGTTTTATTAGACTAAGCATTCGTAGATATTTTTATTAAAGATTTTTAAATTTGCGAAGAACGAGAAATGATAGAGTTTTATATAAATTAGATGCTAAACATAGAGTAATTGGAACTCTTTAAGGCTCATAGAGGTTAATTGTGGCTTTTTGGTTTTGGCTCCCACCAAAAGCTTAATAAACTTTATATTTGTGGTGTGTTTTATTTTTGTGAATTTTGGGGGTTTAGTTTCGTGTTTTGGTTTTTTATAGTGTTTGTTGAAGTATGGTGGTTTGTTTGGGGTATATTAGTGGGTTGGTAATGGGTGTTAGGGGATTTTGTTAAGGTGGAGTGTGGGATAGATTAATGTGGATTGGGTGTTTATTTTAATATTTATGGTTTTGGGGGAGTGTTGTTGTTGTGGTGGGTTGTTTTAAGGGTTGAAGTTTGTTGTATAGTAAGAGGGAGGAGGTATTAAGTTGGGTGGAAGGGTTTGGGGGTTGGTTGTTGTTGTTGTTTTTTTGGGGGTGTGTTTTGGGGTATAAGAAAAGTGGGAAGATATATTAAGTGGGGGATGGAGAGTTTGTTGGATATTTGGTTGTTGAAGTGTATGTGTTTTGGGGGAGGATTAGGGAAGGAGATATTAAGTTGGTGATATTGGGAATTGCCTTTAAATGGTCATGGTTTCATCACCGAGGTCGAAATAAGACTCCTGGACCATGGTTGGCTCGCATACCGATGTGGCAGTTGTTTAAAGGATCGAGGTTTAATAATGTTGTAATAATAATAGTAAAGCCAAATTTCGACTCTAGGGTTATCTAAAAAGGATAACCCCTAAATCATGCGAGATTAGAACCTTAATGTGGACCTTATTCTCACCATATCGTCTTTTTAGAAAAGGATTTCAAACTAATTGTGGTCTAAACCAGGTTTACTTTATATAAATAAGACATTAATTTATTTGTCACAAAAATAATAATAAAATCTTTAGAGGACTTAGGAATAAGGGAGCGGAAAGTAGCTATGCATCCACAATTAGCATTTATGAGCAGTGTTAGCATCTTAACTTGTATTTAACAATGATTTCGTTTTTAAGCTTAGTTTGGGGCAGGTGAAAAATCAAGGACGATGAATTTATCCTTTTTAGTGTTTCTTGTTCCGTGAAGTTATGATATGTATGAATGTTAATAATAAATACATAAAAATGGTAAAACGGGGTGCTTTTCAAAACTAGTGATTTTTAAATCCCTTTAGATGAATACTTAGCTACTTTTTGAGGTAATTTGTCTAAGGGGGGTTGAAATTATTGGTTTTCTAAGTTTGTATTTATGACATTGCGTGAGGACACGATAATAGCTTAGTATGGGGGATTTTGGTATGTGCTTAAATACACATACCTTTTACCTAATAAAACAAGCTAAAAAGACCAATAATGACAAAAAATACATAAAAATGCATTGTATTTGTTTATTTTGTGAATTGTGTCTTGCACGTACGGATTTATCACTAAAGAACAAAAACGAAGCAAAAACGGACAAAGCCGAGCACGAGAATGGAATGAGCGCGAAAAAATCGAAGCCAAAGGCGTACCCATCTTTTACGGACCAACCTGGGGCCACTTAGTGGGCCGGGTCAGCCCACATCATATTAAACCTAGCCCATAATGCCTATACTTATTACAAAAGCCCAAATTTCATCACCTTGGCCCAAAACGAATACAACCGAGTCCAAAATCATAACGGGTCCAAGTCAACTTTTATAAATCCAGTCAAAGAATTAAAACGGGGTCAAACAAGTTAAAAAAATATTGTTTATCCCTTTCACCCCTTCCTTCCATTTTCACCCCCACACAGAGTACGGGTAAAAATCAAGCTACACACGCATCAAGTGCTTGACGCAAGCATGTGAACGTTTTCTGAGGATCAATGACACGCGTGGTAATCGTGTTAATGATCGGGATGGGGACGTGGCATATGATCAAGGGCCAAGAATGCTTAAATTTTAATGATTAGGAGGCGGTTATGATTGGATGGCTGTGATTAAAGATTGGGGAGCGTCTAAAGGCTCTAGATCCTTCTCCTCTCCCCTATATAAAGAGGCCTCCACACACAAATGAGGGTGTGTAGATTTTAGCTTAAGCTTGTAGTTTTTAATAGTTTTTTAGTAGCTTATAAGTTTATTCTAATGTAATTTACTTTTTAAAGCATTGTAATCCTTTAATTTTCAATAAAAGTCAGATTTCATTTAAATTCGTATTTTAATTCAAAGTATTTATTATTGCAATGTTGTTTAATTTGATCATAATCTCCTTACAAGCTCTTATAAGCTCTTAAATCCTACATTAGCTTGTTATCACGCAGTTAAGCCTTTAAAAGCTTAACTGAGTTTAGAATTTCACTTAAATCCTCTCCTAAATACCCCAACTTAACTTTTGGATCATAAGCCAATCATGGAAGGTCTTATAGACCTTACAAGCTTGTGAAAACAAGCTAGATCTTGTAGATTTAAGCTCTAAATAAGCAGTTAAGTCCCTGTTTAGCTGGGACAAAGGTACTCTTTCATTTACTATTTATAGCTTATTTTTATAACTCTGCTTGTTTTGCTGCTTATCCTATGCTTATAGCTTGCTTATTTATGTTTAGTTGTGCTTATTCAGTTCTATTTTAGCTTAATATGTTCAGTTGTTAGCTTAAATTAGTCTAAATTTGCATTTTCTTATAATCTGTCCTTATTTCTAGTTATTAAAGCTTTTGAGTTTAGCTTATTAATAAGTCCTTAATTGTCCTTAGTTTAAGCTTAATTATACTTCATTTGCTTAATATTCTAACTGTTTTTATAAATTTGAGATTAATTCAACCTTTTGAAGTATAAAAATGCAAATCCAAAATTTTAAAGGGTGTTTGGCACAAGCAGTACTAACCTTGGTTAGTATTGTTTAATTGCTTTGTGCCTTTAAGACAAGTTTGATAAGCTTAATTTAAGCTTATAAGATAATTTTAATAAGTTGTAAAAGCTGAATTCTTAAGTTTTAGGTTTATAGGATCCATGGTTTGAATCTATGGTCTCATAGTTTAATAATCTAGGTTAATTTGTTTGATCTTGATTAGGTGCTATTAGGTGTCGGTTACATGCTTGTTTTGAGTCTAACAATGCAGTAGTATATAATTGGATAAGTGTGTAATTGTTTTGTAGGTCTAAGTCTTAATCTGTCATAGGTTTTTCAAGCAGTTAAAAGTTCAATTTTCAATTGCAAATTTAGATGAGGTAAAGTTTGTTTTAAGGTCTTATTTTGAGAATTTAAGCTCTTTGGATATTGAGCTTAATCTGTTTGAACTTATTTTCATATCTTATCATCATTTACTAGCTTAAATCTCGGTCTGCATTAGTCTTATTTTTCCTTCTAAAACCAAAAAGCCAAAAATAGTTTTAGTTTGTCAGTTTTTAAGTCTTCTTTTTCTAGCTTATTTCTAAGCCAATTTTCTTAAATTTTGTTTTTATATGTTATTTGAAAGCTAAACTTCATATGTTTTCAGTTTACAACTTATTTCATATGCTTATTAGGTTTGAAAATTAAGCTCAAAGTTGGCCATTTTCATTTAAAATTTGAGTATTTTAGTCTGCTGTCTTTTTAGCTTTTTAGAGTATTTCAGCTTATTTTCTTTGCTTATTTTCCGTCCTTTATGCTTATTAGGTCTAGCTTACTATCTGTCTTTAGCTTATTTGTTTCCTATTAGCTTATTATGTCTTAAATAGCCAAACAGTTTCTAAATTTAGTTAAAAACTCTTGAGCTAAAACTGTTACTTACTGTTTGCTTATTAAGGTGTTTTTAAGTTAGTTACATTTGCTTATTTCTAGTTGTTTCAACTAATTAGGTTTAGGTCAAGACCTATTTCTAGCATACTAGTCTTTAGGATAGCTTATTAATGTTTTTTTAAGTCTAAACAGTTAGGGTAAATGTCAAGTTTTAAAGACCAAATCTGTCCCCTTTTCTTATGCTTATTTCTAGCTTATTATTAAGTTTTGTTAAAAATTGTCTTAATTAAAGTTGCTTATTTTTCTTAGCTTTTTAACCTTTTTAAAAGAAAATTAAAAAAATGTTTTATAAAAAAAGGTGGCCACAGGTTTCGAACCTGTGACCTCTCCCTTTCACACTCAACACCTCACACACATAACACTTAACCAACTGCCCTAGGGTCTTTTTCATTTCTTTCTTTGTGCCATTTAATTGTTATAGACGTTTTTAGGTTTTAAGCTTATTTGTTTATTTGCTTTATATCTGCTTATTTGTTTCAGCTTATTTTCCCGTTTTATTTTTCCTAAGTTTAGATTAGTTCATAGTATTTTTCATAATTTTTCTAGAATTTTCATAATTAGTTTACTAGTTTTAGTATTTTATTTAGTCTAAAAGTATTTTTAATTCATAATAAATAAAATAAATGTCAAAAAAATATAATTATTTTTAAAAAAAATTTCTTTTATCATTTAGGACCTTTAAAAATTTAAATTTGCTTTTGTAGGGTTTAAATTTGATAATTTAGGTTTTAGAGTCGCGTTTTTAATTCCCGTTAACGTTTTTAGGTTCGATCTTTAATTGCTTTAATTGTTTACTTGCGTTTGTTTATTTTTGCATATTATTAGTAGAAATAGAATTCAAATCAAATATCTTGATTATTCAAACACGCAATCACGAACTTAACCGATTTTCAATTCACACCTCGACGGGATACGACTCGGGAAGGTTTTGAATTTTACTTTGGATAAAAGTAATCTTCTAGAAGCCTTTTGAAATATTTATCTTATACTATTATTGATAATATCCTTATATACGTATTTGGAGACGAATCATACACAAAAAAACAAGATATCATGGATCGAATCACTTATTATACTATATCTTGTTCGGGGATTGGCCGCGGCTCCGTGTATGACAACGGATCCGGATCTTTCATGCTAATCACACCAGCAGGAGTATCTTGTGCCGTTGGTGTGATGGTGGAAGACGCCGCTTTTCCCATTATTGCTAGGGATTTCCCTCCAATGGTACTCTGTGCAGGACGGAAGGCAACATGATCTTTCCTCAATACCTTGGGCGGCGCATTTGCGTCCGCCTCATCATTACCTCTCTTGCGGGGCCTTTTGTGTAAAAGGGGCCCTATAGCAGCCACCTCCTGCTCCAGATCCGGCTCTAGAACAACCTCTGTGGTCGGAGGATTCTCTAATGGGAGGACTCCATGCGACACTTCATCCTGTATCTGCTCCTCTGTCCCGACTCCCTCAGTATTTGGCGGAGGAAGGTCTTCGTCGGCAAAATCCAGCGGTGATTTCTCCACAGTGGAGGGTGTTCCGGAGGATCCCGACGCCCCGGTTGTGTCCTCCATGTCTATAACACGATTGGCCGTGGCAGTCAATAGCGGCACCTCATGGGCGGCACGGGGTCGGGTCCCGGTCTTCACCTTGGCAGGATTCGGGGCACTAATCAAATTGAACAAGTCCATCTCTGCATTCAAACAAGGATTGTTAGTATATATTCATAAATACGAGAAAAGTAAACAAATTTATAAACACCCACCCCGGTCATCGTCATAGAGAAATGTGGGATACACGTCGTCCCCCGAAAAGTATCTCTGACTTAGCCCAACTAGGCATAATAAGAGTTCAGGTTGTTTTTGAATAGGGGTGCGACGTGTGTTTAATGTTGTTACATCCTATAACACCCCGTGTTTTAGGTCATTGTACGACGATCGCGTGCCCGATGTCGTAAATATTATTTTACGAGTTTCCGTG
>BQNB010022947.1:44311-62387 GCA_026074375.1 Tanacetum coccineum | reverse complement strand
ATCACACTGCTTTTTAGTTACATTAAATCAACACGAAAGTTTGCCTAAAGAAAAAAAATCGACGAAAATTTCTTGTAGAGATTGTAATGTGTTTAAAATATACTATGGTTCAATGCAAGTATTAGATAATTCAATATTTGGTTTACAAGATTTACTCTAACTTAACAAAAATGGCTGTAAAAGTTAATTCAAACAATGCTACATGTTGAAAGTAAAGTGTACTTACATCAGTAACTCATATATCAACACCATGACTCTAATTTCCTTAAAAAGGGCTTCATAGTTAGATTCACTTAACATGAACCATTGCCGAAAATATGTTTGTTTTCAGCAATTTTTGAAAGATTTGCTTCGAAAATCTGTGGATCTAGAACAACAATGGATCAAACCAAGGGACTTACGAGCTCAAGCTAGAATACGACCGACCGATAGAGGAACATGGTATTTGCTGAAGAACACATTGTTACAAACAAACAGAGTAGCATACAAATATCTATTCAAGCCTTTTAAGTAACTTAACCTTATACATTCATACCATCTGAATCATTTTTTAACTGAAAATGAGTTTATGACTTATCTTTTTTTGCAATTGTTTGTGTAACAATCTAATGAGTAACAATGCCATTGCATACAGTATGTAATGCATAATGGATATCAAGATTAAAAAAACAAGCGCATATAACACGCAAAACAAAAGAGGTAACACATACTTAATACCAATCCCGTTCTGCATCACGTTGAACACTAATATACTCCTCCTCCGACATCCCACTCAACCTCATCGCCGTCTCCTTATCAAATAAAGCTGGCTTCCTACAATTATCAAAAACAAATGATCAACGTTAATCAAACTCGTCTCCTTCATAAGTTTTGGATTGCTTTTGCTTGTGCTTAAAAATAAGTACTTATTAGACTTGCTAATTTTGTAAAAAGTATAAAGATACTCAAAAAAACAATTATTTGTTAAAAAAAATTAATCAGACTCATTATTAAATGTTCTAAGTCAAAATAAGTTTTACTAAAAAAATTCAAAATAAATTAGTTGTACATATATATTGGCAGCAATTTCAAGACAGATAACAACTTTACAGATTTCATCCTACAATCAAATTAGGCCAGTGAACTAAAATCAAAGAAAGTACCTCTTTCTCCAAGGCCTTATCTGAAGGAAAATCATACAACTGAAGAAGCTCTGAAGATGCAGTAATACGTAGATCTTTTAACCCAACTATGCTTTGCGGAAAATGACTTATGCCTGTATTTGTTATAGCTAGCTCTTCTAAACATTCTATTCGGCCAAGATCTTCAGGTAACTTCTCAAGAAGAGTACAAAAATTAAGATCGAGATACTTCAGATGTTTTAGCATGCAGATGCTATCCGGAAGATATTTAATTTTCTTACTACGCACATGTAGCTTCTCTAAACATTCTAATCGGCCAAGATCCTCTGGTAACTTTTCAAGAAGATCACCGTATTCGACTGTGAGAGATTTGAGATGTTTTAACATACAAATGCTATCTGGAAGATGTTTTATCTTCATAGATGACAAAACGAGCTCCTCTAGACATTCTAACCGGCCGAGATCTTTGGGAAACTCTGGAATGTTGCATTTGAGTTTAAGCTTTTTTAAACAGCATAAACTACAAATCACGTCTGAAAATTTCTTAAGGTCTGTGCAAATACATAGACCAAAAGACATAAGCTTCTCAATATTTCCAACTGATGACGATAGATATTCTTTATAAGAAGAACGAAACCAAAACTTTAGGAGATTACTGCTGGGGTGCAATGGGCATAAATCAGGTGACGTCCCAACCAGATCTAAACTAGCTGAAGAACGACCAACCTTTGGTTCACATCCACCGCCAAACTCAAAATCGATATACCTCAAACAATTCAATTTTAAGTAGCCAACTTTTTTCAGACATCCAACGGGTGCGTTAATTTCTACTAACTCATTACAATTTTCAAGAACTAACCTCTCAAGATTTGGAATCAGCTCAAGGTCAAGGCTCCTCAAACTTGATCCACAAATGTCGAGGAATTTCAGGTTTAGACATGCAACAGACACGTGGATTTCAACAAAATCAGCACAATCAAAAAGAGAGAACGTCTCGAGATTCGGAGTCAACCCAATGTTAAAGGTTCTTAACTTTGATTCACTGATAAAGAGATGCTTGAGCTTTTGACAACTAACGGGCATGCAGAGTTCTCCTAAATTAGGAGAATATCTAAGAGATAACGTCTCTATATTCGGAGTCAACCCAAGGTCAAAAGCTCTTAACTCTGAGCGACTGATATCGATGTAGTTGAGCTTTGGACGAGGTATGTAAGAACCATTTGGCACGTCATTTAAAGAATAATTTTCAGATAACACTAGAATTTATGAGAAGTCCTAGAGAGACGAAAAAAAAACATAATATAACGGGGGTAAAACTTTTTTTTATGGCCCGGGGGGGGAGTTTATTAAGAACCTGCCAGAAAAATAAGGTAAAAATATTACGTAGTGTATTAGCAACAAACTAGGAGATTAATAGCATTATTACGAGTTATGCAAAACAATCGATCAACAATTATTCTACCGTTTTTTCTCCTCTTTCACACTAGTGTACCATGGGCGCTCCGCTTTCTCATCTCAAGTCCAACAAGATTGTTTGCTTGAAATGTTTTGGGTAAATACAAGAAAGGGTAATGTGTACATTTCAGATATTTTAAGGAGTTTGAAAAGTATTGGCTGATATCAACACGACATTTGATATCACCTTTAAAATGATTAAAATTCAGTTCGATTGATATCTAGATTCGTTCATTTTTCTAAGAACATTCATTTTTTCTAAATACACCATTCAATAAGTTTCTTCATTTTTCCAGAATTTCTTGTTTTTTTAGTTCCTGCGATCCATATAACATCAAGTTTTATTCATCTTGTTTTCTTCAGTACCCTGCAAATTCTAAAAACATTGTCAGAGTTAGAACAAATGAAAATGTATTTAGTTTTCTCCACCTTACAAGTAAACTGATATTTACCATGTCATTAGCCAATATATATTCAATTTCGTCCTGAATCCACAAATGGTTATGTTTGTTAGGCTCATTGGGGTGCTTACGACGAACAATGTGCTTTCCCATCTCTTCTATATGGTCATGCATACCCATCACCAGCTCACCTAATTTTCAGGTAATAGTTATGAAGAGATCTCTGCTCCAAGAACTTCAAACCATGTATAGCATGAAATCACAGCTTTAAAGAATTCTATATTGCCATTATTTTTGCTCTCAGCCCTTTCAATATGCATGCAATGTCTAGAAACATTTCCTTATAATCATCCTCGAGACTCTTGTAGCTTAGCTTTAGCTTTTTCAGAGTGTCCTTTAAAGGGATTCTTTTTAGTCTGTCTATGGCGTCTTTCCATTCAACCATATCTTTACCAAAGAGAAATGAACCCAACACTTTTACTGTTAAGGGAAGACCGGCAGCATAGCGTACAACTTGAATTGATGTGTGTTTTATTTAACACATCTTTCTATGACGCATCGTGGCCATCAGCATGTCCCTCCCATCATGAACACTACTTAAATTGATGTCAGTTTTATTTAACACATCTTTTAATATCCGTTTTTTAAGCTTCTTTAAACCGGATCAGAATTATAACATAAAAGGATTAACATTTATATATATAAATGTAGATTAAAAAGAATATTACAGAGATATTATAACTTACAACTGCAGTAATGTGTTTAAGTTTGTTGAGAAACAAAAGCCATTCATTTGGTCTTTTGGTCAATGAAAAAGAAAGATAAGATTCACTGTTTGAAATTTCAACCAAATGACCAATACATACACACCATTTAGGAAGGCTTTTGATATTTATATTTTCTGTATCTTAATTTTTATATTAACACGATGTTCTCGATTATCACGTATGGAAAGAAAGTAAAGAAAATGAAGTGAAATAATAGCTATTACTCATACCAAATTACCCCGAACCAAAACTTTAGCTTTTACCATACACAAAATTTACTTTGTTTCTATAAACATAGTCCTACTGTCCTAGCACAGGCTCGATATTTTTGAAGAACGAATAAAGCATTCTAAGTTGTGTAATTCTTCTATTAAAAGATTGCCACCATTATATTTGTTGTCCTGCCTGTTTATCCTATATGATCTTGTATTTTGGATAATGCAAAATGCCTATAAAATTATGTTTTGTCACTTAAGAAACTCTGAGGCAGGCCTTGATTTAAACTTTAAAGAGTATGCTCAATTATATTTGCTAAAACAATTTGTATACTCGAATACGGGAACCAAAAAACCACCATGTCCTATATAAGTGTTTTTGACAAAGATTGTGAGTTTGCGGTGTATACTTATGTACTCTTTCAGTGTTTGCATCTTCATAATCTGTTCCATATAAGAGGATATGAGACCTCTATTGCTTATGAAAGCTGTGTTCATCTTTTCTATATGTCGTATTGTTAGTACTTTGTATGACCAGTTTACTATGCATTTGGTTGGCACCGAATCCGGAAGAGTACCCAACTGTTACTCTATGGACGAATCACTTTTGGTACGTAATTGATATTTGTTACCTAAGACTCGTGTACGTGGGACTAACCTGTACTTAATAGTACTTCATTTGCTTTATTAATTATGCGGTAAGCGTTTCATATATTGTGTACCGTTTTTCTCAGATTTGTGTACGTATCATTTTAGACAATCGTGTTGCAACTCATTTCCGAGAAAGGCCAGCCTGAAGTATGCTACCCTTTCCAAAACAGATTTAACAGCCAAAAGGACTATTATAAGCAAGGCTGTCAAGATCGCGATCCCACCTGGGATCGTTTTTGTCTTTGCAAGATCGAGATCGTAAGATCCTATCAATTTATCATGTTCTGTAAGAAACGGATAAACGAGTCAAACTATTTTTATTTCTACTCATCATCAAATATAAATTTATATAATATCCTCTTGAAAATGTCAAAGTTCAAATTTAAAATACCAAAGTAAAAGTAAAACACAAAAAAGTCAAGTTTCAATCGTCACATTCACGATTTAGCGGAATAAAATTACATAACATGCGTAATAAACGTCTCAAAACAAAGTACTTCACTAGCATCACTACAATTAAGCTATCTTAATTAAAACTTAAAGGTTAATAGTTAAAAGTTAAAACTATGAAAAGGTAAAAAAAAAAAACAATTACCTGTAAGAATTTTTTTGCTTAAGGTAACTAGAACATGAGAAGAAGAACCCTAATTTGTTTCATGTTATTTCAATTTAAGAAAAGTAGATAATTAGGTTTATTGATTAGAAAGTCTAGGAATGAAACGCCAATGCTTGTTACTGACATCAGCGGACTCGTATTGTTCTTTTTTGGGCCTAAAAAAGTAATGAGCTAGTAAATAAGTTAGTAACTTGGTAACTTGGTAAACTCGTATCGACACGCGATCCTACGATCTTACTCGCGAGTTTACGATCCTACTTGCGATCCTACCTCTGATGCGATCCTACACCGATCCTACACGATTTTATCAGGTGGACACGTAAGATCGTACGATCTTACGTGTAAACTCGCGAGTTTGACAGCCTTGATTATAAGTATACACATTTGTGGACAAATCCACTGGGCAACAGTGGGCCACATTGCACCCATTTTGGGTCAGCCCGATTTTGTTTTTTTTTTAATTATTTTGTTTTTGTTTTTGTTTTTTTTTTAAATTTGTATGCACAAAGTAGGAGGAAAAAAATATATTACAAAAGTTCCGATTTATTCAGATAAAAAAAATACCCGCGGAAACATCTTCGATACCTAATAACTTTAAAATAATCGATATGGTCACAAACATACAACCCATTATATTAAAAAAAACTCATATAGCAAAAAAAAACAACACTTTAAACATGAGGCCCAACACATAAGCCATATAAAAAAAATTATTACTAATATACACATTTGTCGACAAACTAGCCTAAAATTCGCATAAAATGTGGCCCAAAATCTGGCCCAAAGTAAAAAAAAAACTAGCCCAAAATTAGCCTGAAATCTGGCCCAAAGTAAAAAAAAATACAAAACGGTCCCTCAACTTTTAACTATTTACGATTTTCTTACACAAAAAATCCCGTAAAAAAATTAACAAAATCGTCCCAAAAAAAGGAAATATCCGGGAAAAAATTAGCCAAAAAAACCCAAAAATAGCCTAAAATCTGGCCCAAAGTAAAAAAAATACAAAACGGACCCTCACCTTTTAACTATTTACGATTTTCTTACACAAAAATTCCCGTAAAAAATTTACAAAACCGTCCCAAAAAAAGAAAATATTCGGGAAAAAATTAGTCCGTCCCAACGCAAATTTTTTTTTCCCCGAATCATACAAAAAAAGAAAATATCACCATAACGCATCACCCAAAAAAAACCCCCGAAACGTAAAAAAAAATTATTCGGGAAAAAATTAGCCCCGCCGCAACGCGCGGGTTCTTTTGCTTGTTTTTTTATATTTATTGAGATTACAGAAACAGGTTGTGTCATAGGTTAAAATGGGCTTATTTTGGTTTGGGTTGGGTTGACCCAAAAGGCCAAGACATGTTTAATTTGTCCAAAACATCATACTACAAATCACACTGCTTTTTAGTTACATCAACACAAAAGTTATTATGGCAAAAAAAACACAAAAGTTATGGTTATTTTGCCTAAAGAAAAAAAATTACTGATTCGACGAAATTTTCATTTTGAGATTGCAATGTGTCGAAAATATACCATGTTTCCTTGAAAGTATTAGATAGTTCAAGATTTGGTTTACAAGATTTACTCTAACTTAAAAAATTGCTGTAAAAGTTAATTCAAACAGTATTTGGGATAGTATATGTGATGGGTTAATTTGTGTTCTAAAACCAGAAAGTTTGTCCAACATCATGCAAACTACAGTCTTTTTCGGCAGTTTTATCAAAACGATAGTTTGCAACAAAAAAGTCAAGTATGATGGTTGAAAGATCAATCAATTGTTTCATTAACTAAACAATTGATGGTTTATTGTAGAGTTGTAAACGAACTGAACGTTCAGTGAATATTTCATGAACCGTTCGGTAAAAAGTTCGTTTATTTATTAAATGGACGAACATGAACAACATTTTACGTTCGTTTATTTAAATGAACGAACATGAACAAAAGTCTCGTTCGTTCATTTATGTTCGTGAACGTTCGATTATTCGTTCATTTATGATTGTATATTTTTTTATGTTCGTCTATCGCACCTTTTTATTATATAGTTTTAAAATTGGTTTACTTGAACAAATAACACTTAGGAAACACAATATTGTGTATATTTTTGTAAATTTTATGTTTATTTATGTTCGTTCGTTTATGTTTGCTCGTTTATGTTCGTTTAGTGTCTTAATGAACGAACATAAACGAACATGAACAACATTCTTTCTTAATAAACAAACATGAACAAGAAAATTCGTTCGTTTGAGTGATCGTGTTCGTTTATTTGTCCGGCTAAAATTAAACGAACGAACATGAACAAGGCTCCGTTCGTGTTCGCCCGGTTCGTTTACAGCCCTAGTTTATTGGCACGTCTAGGATGTTCTAGGCTGGTTAATTAGGTTAAGCGTACAAACAAGTCAATCATGTTTTGAATGAAGTTATAATCTCATTAACTAGTATACAAATTCTTCTACAAAATCATGCTCTTCGGTTGCGTGTTTAGGACTAATTCAAGATTGAATGAGAAATGCTTAAAGGTTGCACAAAACCGGTTAGTTTTAGTAACTAATCAATCGACTAATTGAGGATGCAACAAAATGATAACAATGGATCAAAGGAGTCTAATTTCTATGTCAAACAATGTTCTTCCCTAGCTTTAAATTATATGCTAAAAACAAGATAAACATCATTGTTAACAAGTATGAAGATAATAATCATAGCTGGCAATGACATACAATGATAACTTTTTTACTTCTTAAAGTTTGCCTCTTGTCTGTCAATTACTGTAATTGAAGTTTATGTTACTTACCAATTTTGTCATTTACAACTTGTTACTAAATACAGCATTTCTCATTTTTTATACTTTTGGAATAAACACACTTTTGCTAAAGAGTTTATAAACTTGTGCCACCATAGCACAACTTTGACATCATGCAAGCTTGGTTCTTGATAATACGATTTATCAAAAATCTATATTTATACTATATATAAAACATAAATATTTTTTTAAAAACTTAAAAATAAGTAATGTCGTCAGTCTAAAATACACCTACGTATTAAAGACAACACAATCTATTAAATATTTAAATATTAATTACAATTACTACCATTAACTATTTTAAATCTCAATTACCTCCACTCATATATATACATAAAAAAAAGATTATGCACATAAAGTTAGTTATTATGCACCGTCGTTGCTATGCACGAGTAATCGTCTAGTTTATTAAAAAGTGTATATCAAATATCTAGACAAAGTAGAATTCTCATATACTAAAAAGTTAAAAGGGAAAATGATAAAAAAATGTAATTAACTTGTCAATAAATATGGTTGTATGTACCATATTAAAATTCCAATCTTTGTGTGTATTTTATTTTTTAATTTCGACTTTTTTTGTGTATTTTGTAACAATTTTATCATGTTGTTTATCAATAACGGAGGGGTAAAATTTTCATAAAAAATCAAATATAATACAAACAAAAGTCAAAATTAACAATTAAGATATACATAAAAATCACAATTTTAGTAATAACATATAACCATAAATTTTGACAACTAGTCACATTTTTTTATCATCGTCCCAAAGTTAAACATGATCCACATTATAAAAGTATGAATGATATCATCAAACGAATCGAAAGCATGTTCCTTACTTTATGCTGAAAATAACCTTAAAAAGCATGGTTAAACTTAGAAAATGAATGTCATGTGTTTAGTTCACGTTTTTAGCATTTTACTTTCTAAAAATTAAATTTGTATATGATTTTAATTCTATTGTTTATGGGTAAAAGATTGTGTTTTTACCATAAAATCTGTTATTATTGCCTGATAGAAAGACCCGTACGATGCACTTTACTGTATATATATAAGTTGGTGCAAATAGTGTTAGTGGCTTGATATGTTACCAGGATTTTTTGTTTAAATATATTATGCAAGTTTTAAGTTGTAGAAGAATTTTAACACTTGACAATCGTCTTTGTAGAATGTTAATAATAGATTAAATGAAACTTTATATCTTTTTTTTTGTCAAACCAAACCAGACTAAATAGCAATCATAGTCAGCAATTTTACATTTTAAAACATACAAGAGTCAACGGTAGGAAAGGCATAGTAATTTCCAGTGCACAAGAAACAAAAGACAATAATCCAGCATCACATGCAGAGTACATCATAAAGCATAGAAGAATTCCCCAAGGCGAGATGACATTTAGCAGTAAAACATGACCCGCTTGACATTCTCCTTCAGGGCAGGAAGTGGTCTAACTGCAGCATTTGCACCTGGTGAACGTGTGCTTCTACCACCCATTGGTCCGCCACGACTTGTCATCGACCCACTGTCTGATGTGTCTGGCTCCATGTAGAATCTTGCACGGAAGGCCGCCAGATGAGCATAGTATGCTGGTGGTACAATGGACACAGATCGAGTGCACCTAGCATATGTGTAGCACAGGTTGTTTGTGAGTGACTGCAAAGCATCAGCTTGAAACTTGTTCTCATCCCACAATACATGGTAATGAGCTGGACGGCTAGTACCTTGAATTCCTGCATGACTGCAGAGGTAGAAGTCAAACTCTGTGGGATGACATATCTTGGAATCAACCACCGTCCCTGGTAGTATATTTCCGCTCCTGTCAGTTGCATTACGATCACGATGGTTGTCAGCAAACAGTCTGGTGTGATGACGTTTTTGAACCACCACAAATGTTACTGGAGGCTGATAACCTGGCTCCAAAGAATGACATGCCTTACGAATTGCATCTAGCTCAAAAAGTAGTACTTGATAGAACTGTCCCTCACTCACTCCATCCCTGTAGAAAATGATTCGCTGTGGCTTTTGCCCGGTTGCTCTACGGAATGATATGAGGAGCTCCTTGATCATGCCACCAGACACTTTGCCTTTGTTTGGGTCTTGCCACTCCTTATACAGATCTTGGATAAGTTCTTGGCGGTGGGCTTGAGCACAAACCAAGCCAGCATACTTTGTTATTTCAGGCCAATCTTGAGAAGCAACAACCGCTGCAATAGAGGGGCTTGAATCCTCCCCAGGGTGGGGATGAGTAACATCAGCCCCAAAAATGATGGTAGGGACATCGCTGACATTTGGAATACGCCTAGAAATTGCATCAACCAGAACTGTATTCCTTCTTCCAACTTTCACATTGATTTTTAAAGCAACGTTGGCCATGTACTGCTTACTCATCTTAAAGACATGTTTGGTAAGACAGCACTGAGAAACAATTCCAAGATCAGTCTCGCAGATTCGTTTCAAATCACCGTAAAGAGAGCCATTGTTGTCTGGCAGAATGACAATGAGCAGATCAAGCTCCTTCTTTTGAGGCTGGAGCTTAGTCAAGGCATCATGAAAACGACCTTTTAACACTCTCTCAACCTGATCAGGACGACCACTAAATGCTGGAAGCACAGGGTCTGGATTGAATGCCATGCCAGAAATATTACACATTTGGGCGAGCTCGTGGCAGAAAGTTTGAGCAGTATTATCTTGTACATTGCGGGCAAAATTTATGCACATCCAGCTAGCGACTCTCCCTCCATTCACCATTTTCTTGTTCATCATATTCCATTGACCCACTTGAGGCAAACAGTCCTTTTCACGACCTGTGTCATGGTACTTGAGCCAAGGAGGAGGCAATATCCTAGCTTCAACAGTGGCTAGCTTTGGATCAATTTTAATCCCAAACTCCTTTGCATACGGGTCATTATCGTAATTGTTGGCTATCACTGTCTTTAGAATGTCCTTCTCTCTCTCCTGAGGACGTTGACAGGTGACTTTAAGTAAGGCTGTAATTTGTCTTTCATTCAGCCTCTTCGAATACCTCTGACCTTCTACAATCTTGCAGACCTCCATAGGCAAATAATTTGGTCTCTGAGTATTCCCAACTTGTAGGCATGGCATTTGTATGTGTTGAATCACAAATCCATAAGTCTCACGGAAGTACTCAACCACAGATTTCATCGCTCCCCCTTCGTCTACTGGAAAATTAAGCTCTCTTGTTGCCTGAGATGTTAACCCAGATATGCGATACTTCCTGCGCATATTTCCACGATGTGTTACTTCAACCTTGACTCCTCTTAGTGCTTTTTTTATCTTCACCCTGTCAGAATCAGATAATGGTCTTCCTGAAACATCCCTGTTTAACAGCTGACAGACAAAATCAATCACAGGGAGTGGCTCGATAAAAGCAGTGGAGGACATATCAATATTAAGAGACAGTCCCATCTGAGTCGGGCGAATGCTCTGATAGAAACCACGCCAGCTTTCCAGCCCATCACCCAATGATTGTCTTTGACCCAGATTAGGGGAGTAGAACGATCGGCCCACAGGTGTGTACCGATTAGTGGGCAACTCACGGAGAACAATATCCAGCACTTGAAGGGCTTCTTGTGGAGCATCTGCCTGCCTTCCTTGTAAAAACATTCCTAAGTGATGCAAGTCTGCACGTGACGCCAACTTGATAGCAACTTTGAAGTCCCTCTCTCTCCTTGCACTTCCTGTTCCGTCATCATCATCGAGCAAAGTAATTTTGAAATCCTTAGAAACAAAAGGGAGAGGCCCAGCGGTATAGAGACTCTTTCTTCCATCATAAGCAGGAAGACGTTTCCCAAGATGAGATTCCTTGTATAACTTCACCAGCTGTGCAATCACTGCGCGGTTCACACCACGTGAGGTCACTTCAGGTATGATGGTAACATCATATTGGTGTAAATCCTTGTCAGGCAATTCAGCAAAGAAATGGTTGGCCTTAACAATGCAGCGTTGTCCCGAGACACCTTTTCCTGGGCGCAGAGGGAACCTCATTGCTTTGCTAGAAGCAGGTGCAGCCCTTGATACCACGATGTCTCTCTTGCGGGCAGGGAGGGTGGTTTTGAGATGAGCATTTGCTTCGTCACAGGCTTTTAGAAGATGATCCCGCGATGAATCTCAGGCACGTACAGGATGTTGGTGACCCGGGTTGTGCTGGGGAGCCTATCCTTTATATTTTGTTGGTGTTTGCTTGGTGCAGCATGGGAGTTGGTTGCATTTCACAGGGACGGAACCAGCGCACGCTGAGATGGTTGCAATTCCTCTTGGGAAGGGTTGTTGTTGCTGTGGCCGGCACATCGCACTTGCGGGTTGCGGTGGGACCTCCAGGATATTGATGAAGTACATCGCCACCTCGTCCTTGCGGTGGGTGGTCCTCATAGGAGCATAGCCTTCAATGCTCCTTGCGGTTGGTTCACCTTGATAGCACTCTGTGGTCCGGGACACCTCGCCTCGGCTGCCTGGTTAATCCGCCTGTTGCTTGTCGCGGAGGGTGTTTGTTGTTTGTGGGGGCTGTCGGGTACTGGGCTTGGGGCGCTTTTCGATGGGGTTGTTGTTGTCCCGGGGGCCGGGGCTGCTGCAGAGGTGGCTGATGTGTGGGGCTGCTGGGCGGAGCGGGCGTGGGGCTGCCAGCAATCTCCCTGCAGGTTAAGAGCGATCTCCGGCACCGGGTAAGTGCAGGGTCCTCTTCGCGGGTCCGTTGAAGGAAGCTCATTTAGTTTTAAGGGGGGTGGAGGAGAAATTGTGAGGGAGGTGGGGGGTAGAGTGGGGTGGGGTGGTGGGTTTGGGGGGGGGGGGGGGGGCGGGTTACTTGGGGTGAGTGGGGGGGGTTTGACCTGGGTGGTGGGTGGAAAGTGGTGGTATTGGCAGGGGGGTGGGTAAGTGAGTAGAGTGGTGTCGGGTGTGTGGGGGGAGGGGGGGGCGGGGAGGGGGGTGGGTGGGTGGGGGTTTGGGGGTATGGGGGGCGGGGGGGGGGTGAGGTGGTCGTGGGGGTGCGGGGCGGGGTTTGGGGGGGGGGGGGGGGGGGTTGGGGGCAGCGGGATGAGGGGGGTGGGGGTTGGTGTGGGTGGAGGGGGTGTGAGATGGGAAAGGATGAGGGGGTGGGGGAGCGGAGGTGGCGGGGGGAGGTGGGGGGGGGGGGGTGAGGCTTGGTTGGGATTGAGGGGGGTGGGGGGGGCGGGGTTGGGAAGGTGGGGGGGTGGTGGGGGAGGGGGGGGGGGAGGGTTATGGGGGGGGGGAGGGGTGGCGAGGGGGAGGGAGGGGGGAGGGTTGGTGGGGGGGTTGCGGGGGGATGGGGAGGGGGTGCGGGGCGGCTGTTGGGGGAGTTGGGGTGTGGGTTGGGGTGGAGGGGGTGGGGGGGTTGGGGGTGGGCGGGAAGGCGGAGCGAGGGCAAGGGGGGGGGAGGGTGTGGGTGTGAAGGGTGGGGAGGTTGGGTGAGGTGGGGGCGAGTGGGGGGAGTCCGGGGGTTGGCGTGGGGTGGGGGGGTTGGGAGGGGAGGTGCGTTGCTGGGGTAGTGGGGGGGTGTGGGGTGGGGGGGGGGGGGTGGGGGGAGGGGGTGGGGTGGGGGGTTGTGGGGGGAGGGGGGGCGGGGTGGTGTGGGGCGGGGGGGGGGAGGGCGGGGGGTGGGGGAGCAGGGGGGGGTGGGGGTGGGTGGGTGGGGGGGGGGTGGGGGGCGGGGGAGGGGGGGTGGGGGTGGGGGGGGGGGGGGGAGTAATGGGGGTGGGTGGGGTGGGGAGGGGGGGGGGGGTTTGGGGGGGGGGGTGGTGGGGTCGAGGGGGTAGGGGGGTGGATCGCGGGGGGGTGGTGGGAGGAGGTGGGGGATGGTTTGGGGGGGGGGAGGGGTGGGGGTGGAGGGTTGAGGTAGGGGATGGGGGGTGGGGGGAGGTAGGGGTGGGGAGGGGTTGGTGGGCGGAGGTGGAGGGGGGCTGGGGGGGGTGGGGACGGGGGGGGGGGTGTGGAGGGGGAACGTGGGGGGGGGCGGAGGGGGGGGTTTGGGAGGGGTGGCGTGGGGGGGTGTAGGTAGGGCGGGTGGGGGGGTGGGGGGTGGTGGGGGGGGGGAGGTGGGGGGGACGGGGGGGGGGGGGGGGGAGTTGGGGAGGGGGGGGGGTGGATAGTGTGGGGTGGGGGGGGGTGGGGGTGGGGGTTGTGGGGAGGGGGGGGGGGGGGGGGGGAGGGGGGGGGCGCGGTGATCGGGGGGGTAGGGGCGTGGGGGGGGGTGGGGGCAGTGGGGGGGGGGGGTGGGACAATGTGATAGGTGGATGTCAGGGTTTGTTTTTGTTATTATGATTGTTATTTTTTTTGATTTTTTTTATTTTTGATTTTTTTTATTTTTCTTTTTTTTTATTTAATTTTTTGTTTTTATTTCTTTCTCTTTTTTTTATTTTGTGTTCCTTTCTTTTTTTTTTTTTATCTTTTTTTTTTGTGATCCGTTTTTTTTTTTTTTTTGTTTGTTGTTTTTTTTTTCTTCTCTTGTTTTTATGTATTTTTTTTTTTTTTTCTTCTATTTGTATTTTTTGTTTTGTTTTTTTTTTTTTTATATGCATTTTTTTGTTTTTTTTTTTGGTTGTTTTATTTTTTTTTTTTGTTCTGCTTTTTTTGTTTTTTTTCTTCTTTTTCATTGTTTTCTTGATGTCTTTTTTTTTTTAATTTTTTTTTTTTTTTTTTTTTAATTATTTTTTTTTGTTCTTTTTTTTATAATTGTTTTTCTTTTTTCTTTTTATCTCTTATTTTTATTTTCTTCTTTATTTTTTTTTTTTTTTTCGAGCTTTTTATTTAGCGTTGTTTAGTTTTGTTTATTTTATCTTTTTTCTTTATTTATTATTTTTTTTTTTTTTATTTTATTTTTTTTGTCCTTTATTTTTTTTTATTTTTGGTTATTTTTTTGTTTTCTATTTTTATTTCATTTTTTTTTTTTTTCTTTTTTTAAGTTTTTTTTTTCATGATGTTTCTATATTTTTTTTTCTTTTCTTTTTTTTTTTTTAATTTTTGAATTTTTTATTTTTTTTTATTATTTTTATTTCTTTTATTTGTATTTTATTTAATTTTTTTTGTTGATTTTTATTTTTTTTTATTTTTTTCCTTATTTGATTTTATTTATTTTATTTTTTTTTTTTTTTTTGTTTTTACCTCGTCCTTGCGGTGGTGGTCCCCTAGGAGCATAGCCTCTTCCTCCTTGCGGAGGTCCACCTTGATAGCCACCATGTGGTCCTGGACCACCTCGCCCTTGGCCTTGATATCCGCCCTGTTGCTGCGGCTGTGGGGGCTGCTGGTACTGTGCTTGTGGCCTTTGATGGGGTTGCTATTGTCCCGGTGGCCGTTGCTGCTGCAGCTGTGGCTGTTGTTGTTGTTGCTGCTGTGCGGGCGGGCGTTGGGCGCCAGCAGCACCCTGAGGTTCAGAGCTCTCTCCTGCACCGGGAAGTTCAGTTCTCCTCTTCCTTACCATGACTGACAGCTCAAAAGATAAAGTGGGTTTGATGAGAAAAGAGAGTTGGGTGGGGATGAGGGTGATGGTGATGATTGAACGCTTTGTTTGTTTGGTTGGTAAAAGGGTTATATAGGGGTGTTAAAGCCCAGTGATTGAGTGAGGCCCGTTGATGACAAGTCTTTTGGGTATTACTATTTACTATATATACTATATTTAGGTGGAAACGCTGCCGTTTTTGGCAGCTCGCTACAGTACCCGGCCCAATGGGCTTTTATTTTGGGCCGACCCATTTGGCAATTTTTTTTTTTTGTAGGCAATGTAAAAAAAACCGCTCGGCATAAAATAGAAAAAAATTACTCCCTTCGTCCCATATTAAGTGTCCACAATGGAATCTTTTAAGTCTTTTTTTATTAACTTTGACCATAAATATTTTTATTTGTGTTATATAATATTGAACGAAAATTCTACCAACGAAAAATATATTCAAAACTCTATCTATTCATATATCTTGCATCAAATATCATATAACGTAAGAAGAAATCATTAAGGTCAAAGTTGAAGAAAAAAAACTTTGAAAAAATCAAGTGGACACTTAATGTGGGACGGAGGTAGTACAAAAATATTGACTTATTCAGATAAAAAAATACTCGCGACATGAGGCCCAACACATAAGCCTATATAAAAAAAACAAAATATTAAACATGAGACCGAAAAAATAAACCCGCACAAATAAAAAATAGAAAATAATAAAAATAAAATTTTAACGCAAAAATTAACCCACACTATTAAACATGAGACCGAAAAAATAAACCCGCACAAAATGCAATAAAAAAACGCCCTGCAGTAACGCGCGATTCTCATTTAAAGCCCATGTTCCCATAAAATTATATTAAAAAAAACCGTATAACCAAAAAAAAAAATCTTTAAACATGAGCCCCACACATAAGCCCATATAAGAAAAAAAACAAACTATTAAACATGAGGCTGAAAAAATAAAACCACACAAAATAAAAAAAATAAAAAATAATAATGTCTCGCAACTGCGCGAAAAAAATTAACGACCCGCAGCAACGCGCGGGTAATTACGCTTGTTGAAACTTTATATCTCTAATGCTTACTCTCACATTAACTCAACTTTTTAAGTTAAAATACAATCTATAATAGTTGATATTTACATTTTTTTCACGAGATTCTAATATTTAACATATGAACTAATATTTAATGTTATGTAATTCTTTTTGTTGACTCTATTGTACTTTAAGTTTCTAGCGTCTTGCTAGACTCTTTTTTATATATATTTCATCTTTGCCGTTCAAAAAAAACTAATATGTAGTAGTTTATAAAAAAATAAATATTAAGATGTCACTTTTATCTAATACATTATATTAATTCTATTATACATTTATCATAAATTTGTTAGGTAAAATAGTAATCTCCACTCAATATAATTATAACAAGCGTGATTACCCGCGCGTTGCTGCGGGTCGTTAATTTTTTTCGCGTAGTTGCGAGGCATTATTATTTTTTATTTTTGCGGGTTTATTTTTTCTGTCTCATGTTTAATAATTTGTTTTTTTATATATGGGCTTATGTGTTGGGCCTCATGTCGCGGATATTTTTTTATCTTAATAAGTCAATATTTTTGTAATTTTTTTTTCTATTTTGTGCCGAGCGGTTTTTTTTACATTGCCTAAAAAAAACCAAATGGGTTGGCCCAAATTGGGAGCCCAAAGGGCCGAGCACTGTAGCGTGTGGAACAAAACTACGTCGTTTTATTCTACGCGAGACATTATTTTTTTTATTTTGTGCGGTTTTATTTTTTCGGCCTCATGTGTGACAACCTGAGATTTTCCGTTCAATAAGTTAGCCGTTTCCGTGTAGTAATTTGAATTTTTAAATGTTTCGTTTAGCTTTACCGTTTAACCGGAAAGTTGTTTCGTTATTATCTGAGAATCGTCTCCGGGAGCGAACCGGGACACCAAACGTTGTAGTATTTTGGCAATATCCGCGTTTTTATGTTTTTAAGCAATATTTAAAATTTCGTAATTTTTCGTGATACCGTTACTCGTTTCGTTACTTACGTGCTTCGTATTTAATTTATACTTATACATGTGCATGCAAAGTCTTGGAAATTAATTCACAAAGAGCACTAGTGATCCTAGAAAGTGGGAAAAATATTTTGGTCCCCCTTTGTGCCTTGATCCAACCGAATACACATACATATACTTGCATAGGGTGCCAAAAATTTTGAAATCAATTCCTAGACAAGATGGCATGTTAGTAGGAAAGGACTTGTACTCAAGGGATACCATTGGGAGATCAAATTGGTCCCCTTTGGTTGTTCCCCTTCTTTGGCCGATCGGTTTGAACACACACACATGCATATGTGTTGTAAATTTTGAGCTTGCATATTTATAACCTCATTTCACTCATTTCATTCTACTTCATTTCAAACCAACACACGCACATAAACTTTACTTCATCTTTCTTTTTCTTCCTCTCTTTTGCCGAACCAAAGCACACACACAAACCCACTTATTTTTTATCTTTGATCATCCACTTGAAGATATATTGTTCGTGTTGATTGTTAGTTCATCCGGGTAATTTGTAAAACAACGTTTGGGTTGTT
>BQNB010022947.1:0-42280 GCA_026074375.1 Tanacetum coccineum | reverse complement strand
AACGTTAGTATATTAAGTAGGAACTTTTAAAAATGTCACTAACTTAATGTCGGATTTCTAAATCGGGAAACTTCTAAAAATAAAAACTTTTGGTATTTAGTAGCGAGACGAACTTAGAAAGTGGCATTTAGGTTTCACTAATGCGTTTAGGGTAAATGGAATCACGTATATTAGGGGACGGTATTAACGTCCCGAAACTTATAACTTTCCTAAAATATAAACTTTCTAAAAATAGAAACTTTTTGAAATTAGAAACTTGCCGTTTAACATATCGTAATGTAAATATAAATCGTATACTTTCTTAATATCACGTTTTACTATATAAACTAAAGCACAAATACTTATGGATGTCTATTTTCGTTGAGCCTCTTATTCGATGTTTCGTATTTATTTCTCGTTTCTAAAGCGCGTCTTTTAATTAGTTTGCGGTTAGAGTCGTTCAATATTGTTATTATCTCTGTTGAATTATTTGTTCACCATTTGCTTAAGGTGAGTTCATAGCACAACTCTTTACTCGTTTTGAATAAATGTTTTATAACTTAGTGTTATCCCACTAGTTTAATCCAATACACAACACTAATTATACCAAGATGCTAGAAAATGAGAAGAAATCTTAGAGAGAGAAAGTAGAGAGAGAAACTAGATTAGATAGAAAGATGGAGAGTTACAAGTGAAGTAAAATGTAACCAACACCCTTCACCAAGTGTGGTGAAGGGATATTTTAACCCAAGGCACTTGGGCTTTCTAAAATGGGTCGGGCTTGGCATAACTTGGGCTTTGAGCCCGAAACATGGACAACATTAGATTACAATTCAAGCCCATTGAACCCGACTAGCCTATTACAATACAAGACCTATTTTGACTTTCTAAGACCGATAACATTCTTGTTTGACTTAATATAATTAAGGCTAACAAGAAGAAATCGAAGGTGGAATTTGAGGTCCATTATAGGAAACACCACTTCGGGTAGTGATTGCTTTTACATCACCTTTCGGGTTAGCAATGGTGTTGCTTGGAAGAGAACCCGAACCCGAAGTAGAAGCGGTATTACTATTCACGAATTTGGTGAGCAGGTCTGTTATATTGGTCATTTGACTTTGCATGTTTTGCATCACCGCATCGTGAGCTTTTACGTAGCTTTCAAAATCAGCCTTTGACACACCATGTGCCTGAGGAGCTGGAGCCTAGTAAGACGGAGCTTGGTAAGCTGGTGGTTGATTAACCGGGGGTCGAAAAATTAGGCCCTGGTTGTAGTTATTCCCCTGATTTTGGTTGTAACAGTTCTGATTATTTCCTTGGTTTTGTTGAAGGGGAGGAAAACTGGGAGGTCAAACTTGATTTGCAATCATCGGAGGTCGGTAACCGGTATTTCCTTGGTTGTAGTTAACTGCGGCGGCTTGTGATACATACTCTTGAATATTGTTACGATAAACGTTGCCATTGGTGGCGGGACAATTTCGGTGAGAATGAGCACCACCACAAGTTACACAACTTTCTTCGACCGCTTTTATGGCAGCGGGAGCTTGGGATTAGTTTTTCTTATCAAGAAGCAATGCTTTCACCTTGTCTTTAAGTTCAGCAACATCGGGTGAAATACCGTGGGTAGAAGAGCTCGTACTTACTTTGGCAACAATGGCCTTGCTTCGTGATTGACAAACTTTGGACTTGCTCTCGATGATTTTTAGGCATAAGTTACCACCCGCGGCGGAGTTCAATGAATCTTGATCATTCGAGTTCAAGGCATTATAAAATGTATCAAGTTAATGCAATTTCAAAAACCCATAATGCGGGCATGCCCAAAGAAGATCATTGAATCGGTCCCATGCTTCATAAAATGATTCGTCAAATCTTTGTTGAAACCTCGTGATTTCGTTATGAAGATTTGTCGTCTTGAAGGGAGAAAAAAATTTGTTGATGAATTTCGAAACAAGATCATCCCAAGTTAAAATCGATTGAGGGGGTTCTTTTTCAAGCCAAATCCGGGCTGCCCCCTCGAGGGAAAATGCGAAAAGTATAAGCTTAACCGACGTACTCGGGACGTTTGGGAACTTCATCGTAGAAGTGATCTTGTTAAAATACCGAATGTAAGTATGCGGGTCCTTCTTGTCATGTCCAAAAAATTGTTTATTTTGAACAAGAGTAAACAAACTATGCTTGAGCTCAAAATTGTCCGCGGTGATTTCGGGAACAACGATTGCATCTTCGTAACCTTCGATGGGTGCTTGGAGCAATTCCGCCATAGTACGATTATCGGCCATCATAACTACGGGAGGATTGGGATGTTCTTGATTATTATTAGGTTTCTCAAGATCAAACGGTTCAACAGAAGTCTGCGGGACTTGTTGTTGTCTACGTCTATGGGATTGAGAACGAGTGCGCATGCACAAAATAGAAACACACAAAGAAAATTTAAACTAATTTTTTTTGGTTTTTTAATGATCTATTCACAATTTATTTTAACGGACAATGAGATAGGACAACTTTGACCAAATAATCTACTTACTTCATGGTAGCTCTCCAAATGAAAAACGCACAAGTGAGAGAAGAAGTAGGAAAGGATAGTACGGTACTTTTAAGAACCTTTTCCTTTAGGGTGTTAGTTCCTCGGAAACCAACCCGCCTTATACCCACTTTATAGCTTGTTTAACTTTTCAAGGTGAGCCGTACGTCGTAAGCGACACAAATGACAAGTTTTTGAATCTTTTGTTTGGGAACTTATTGATGGATAATACTTCAATGGAAAGTATTATATGTTGGTGTTCTTTTACCAACTTGGTGAATTTTTTATTTCTTTTTATGAATTTTTTTTATTTTTTGGTTTTTTTTATATTATAATTATACTAATAAAAGAAAATGAAAAATATTTTTGTAATTTTTTATATTCGTTTTAATACGCTAAGAAAGAACAAAAGATGTGATAACTTTCATGCACAACTGATTCAACATCTTGCACAAGCAATTGAGAAATTGTTGACCACAACCCAGAACACCGCTATGCGTCTGTATTTTGTGTCGGTTTGTCAACATCGTTTACTCCCTCATAAAAATCAACGTATTAATTTATTTGGTACTAATATAAATCTGAATTTATGGTTTTGAAAAAATTAAGCACTTGGATATCATATCAATGACATGAGTCACGGCTTCGTGTAGTATATCCACAGATCTCAATTAAAAATTCTACAAAATAAAAACCACAAATCTTTCCATCAAACCATCCTCACACCCATATTAACCGTGTGACAACTATATGCCAGTCCCACTCCTCAGCATATGTTATTTGTAAATCCAACAACGAAATAAACCCCTCATCCACATACAACCACTAAAACTGTCCCCATCAAGTTTTGCGTACTCGTGACAAGTTTTATTGGGCTATCACACATCCCCCTTCTAAACCCATCGACAAAAGACTCCCCACCCCCCTATACACCCCAAACTTAAAAAAACATACCAATCCCACACGAATCCAATGAAATCTTGAGAATTTGCGCACACACTTCTACCCACCCCCCCCACGCCCCCCCCCCACAAACTCCCCCACCACAATATTATAAAAAACCCCTTACAGGCCACCCACCCCGCCACACCACCCCCAAACCTCAATCCACCCACCCCCCCCCCCCCCGACCCGACCCACACCACGCCCCCCCACCCCACCCCCCCCCCCCCACCCCCACCCCCCCCACCCCCCACCATCCCCCCCCCCCACCCCCCCCCAACCCCCGCCAACACCCTGCCCACACACAACACATAACTACCACAAACACACCGCCCCCTACCCCACGCCCCCCACCAATCCTACCTAAAATACCCACCACTCAAAAAACTAGAAAATACCCACACCCCCCCCCCCACCCTCACCTACCCCACCACCAAACCCTACCCCAGCCCGACACACCCCAACCAACCCCCCCCCCACCTCTCCACCCCCCCCCCCCTCGCCCCCTCCCCCCCCCCACCCCCCCCCCACCCACCCCACTCCCCCCCCCCCTCCCCACCATACCCCACCCCACCATCTTCACATGTCCCCTTACTCACACACACCCATCTTCCCTCACCCAACCAATCACCCTCCCCCCCCTCACGCCCCCCCTAACCAACCCTCAATTCAAAAACCCCCTCCGGCACACACCAATGACAAACCCCCCTACCCCCCCCCCCCAGATCCAACCCAACCCCGACCCACCCCCCCCCCTCTACCCCCCACCCCACACCCCCACCCCCCCACACAAACCAATTTCCCCCTACCCCACCATCACACCCACAATCCCCCCCATCCCCCCCGCCCCCCCCCCCCCCCACCCATCTGTCCCCCCCTTTTAACCCACAACACCCCCCCCCAAAACCCAACACCACCACCAGCCCACACACAACAACAAAAACCCCCCCCACACCCACCCACACCCCCCACCTAACAACAAAATTGCCATCCAACCCAATCAACAAACACACAATACACGACCGCCCTCCAACAAAGAGAACAACAACATTTTACCGCTCCCCCTCCCCTCCCCCCCCCCACTCCCCGAGCACTGCACGACTCCAACACACCCACCCTCTGACTGCAGGAAGACCTCGCCACCACCCAACGCACACCCCCCCCCCACGTCTCACAGTCCGATCCCCTTTCCCTCACGGCACTTTCCTCGGCGCTTTTTCCAAGGGACTCCCCAGTTAACAACCCGCCGCCACGCCCGAGCTTCAACTGGCATAATATTCCCGACTCATCCGCCCCGTGTCCCTTCACCCCCACAGCGCATCTATTAGCCCCGAATGTATCGCACGCCTCTCCAGATACGCGACTACCATTCCCCACAGCCCCGTCTGATGAAATCTACACACCCAACAAACCTCACAACCCCACCCCAACCCCGCATCGCCCCCGCCCCCGCCGCCCCCCCCCCCACGCTGCACCACCCCGCCCACCACCCCGTCCTGCACACGCATGTCCCCCTCCCTCCCGCGCCAATACAGACCACGCCACCCCGCGTCCCATGCTTCATTTTTAAAACGAGTAGCTCACATACGCTTTGTTTGACACATCACACCTGGATTTCGTGTACAGAAGCGATTCTGTAGTATTGGCAGGGAGGGAAAAATTGGGTTGATGAATTTCGTAACAAGATATCCAAGTTAAAAATAGATAGAGGGGGTTCTTTTTAAAGCCATTCCGGGCTGCATCCCTCGAGGGAATATGGGAAAAACATAAGCTTAACCGACGGTACTCGGGTCTTTTGGGTAACTTCTCGTAGAAGTATTCTTGTTGAAATTATCGGATGTGAGCAATGCGGATCCTCTTGTCATGTCCAAAATTGTTTATTTTGAACAAGAGTTAGCAAACTATGTTAAGCTCAAGTTGTCTGCGGTGTTGCGGAACAAAAAACGTTGCTTCCTCTTACCCCTCGTTGGTGCTTGGAGTTTTTGTGCCATAGTACGATTCCCGGCATATTAAATATGTGAGGTTTCTTGGTTATTATTTGGTTTCTACAAGATAAACAATGGTTCAACAAAAGTCGGTGTGGACTTGTTGTTGTTGACGGTCTACGGGATTGATGAACGAGTGCGAATGCACTAAATGAGAAAATTTTTACTAATTTTTTTTTTCAATAATCTATTCAAAATTTATTTTACGGACAACGAGACAGGACAAATTCAAACCAAAATAAGGATCTTACTTTCACGGTAGCTCTTAAAAAGATAAACGCACAGGTGAGCGGAGGAGAATTAAAGCACGGTACTTTTAGGAACCTTTCTCTTTTAGGGTCGTAGTTCCTCGGAACAACCCGCCTTATACCCACTTGATAGCTTGTTTAACTTTTCAAGGTGAGACAGTACCTCGTAAGTAAAAAAAAATTGCAAGTTTTGGAATCTTTTGTTTGGGAACTTATTGATGGGGATAATAATTCAATGGAAAAGAATTATATGTTAGTGTTCTTTTACCAACTTGGTGAATTTATTTATTATTTCTTTTTATGGACAATTTTTTTTTATCATTTTTGGTTTTTCTTTTGTTTTTATATGATAATTATACTAAATAAAAGAAAATGAAAAATATTTTTGTACTTTTTTTTTTTATAAAAATAAAGAAATATCTAACAATATCAATACACTAATTGTCAATGTTACGATAATCGTTTCACAGCCTCCCCGGCAACGGCGCCAAAAATTGATTCATTCAATAGTATATATATATATATATATATATATATATATATATATATATATATATATATATATATATATATAATATAGGCAAACAATCAACCAATTACCCTTAGCCAATGATTGGTTAAGAATTCACAAATTAAAATATATATATGTGTCCGGAAGTTTGATTTCCCGGGTCGTTAAGTCCCAACGAGGTGTGCAATGGAGAATCGAATGACGATTTGATATTTGATGTTTGAATATGACAAGATTATGATAGGTTTTCTATTACTACAAGTAAAAATGCAAAATCAAGCAAAAGAAAACCTAAAACGAAAGCAATTTAACTTAAATCCTAAAACGGTGACGTAAAAACGCGAGCTAAAAACCTAAATTATCTAATTTTAACCCTAATGTAAATTTTTTACTTTAAATGAGCTATAAATGACTAAAAATGAAGAATAAAAAAACTAGAACAAAAACGGAGGTGTTTTGAGCTAAAAACGAGAAAAAACGAGAATGGGATCGAATCCCGTCCTTAAAAAAATGAAAAGTTGCAAAAATGACCCTATGAAAACACTAATATTTTTCCTAGAAACTATGTAATAAAAGAAAATTTTGAAAAAAAGATTTATATTTTTCTGATTAATATTTTATTTTTTATGAATTTTTTAAGATTTTAAACAAAATAAATTATAAAAAATACGAAACGTTTTTATAAAAATCTAAAAAAATACAAAAATACTGAGTTGTTGAGGATTTAAGAAAATAACATGGGTCAAAACAAGCTTATTTGCAATAAGCTGCGAAAAAGCTAAAACAGCTTATGGCTTAATGGGCCAAAAAGTGTATAAGAATAAACCCAACACAAACTCTACCGGATGAGCTATTGTAGCACAGCGGTAGAGTGTGTGTGTAAAAGGGTTGAAAGTGTTGAGGTCTTGGGTTCGAACTCAGGCTCACCCTTGACTTCCACTTTCCCCTTTTTAATTTTATTTTTAAAATTTCTTTTTACAAACTTGTAAATAAGCTAAAATTAACCAACTTTTACAAAAACACTTTTTTTTGTTAACCACAAATAAGCCCTGAAATAAGCAAAACCAAACAGACAGTAACAAAAGGTCTTTAAGAAAATAAGCTAAGTTGTTGGGCTTATTGGACTGAAAAGCAACTTAAGAAGAAAAATAAGCAAAACTTAGGCTCAATTACACCTAATAAGCAAATGCCGATTTGAATAAGAAAAAATGAATGAAAATTAAGCTTAGAAAAGCTTAATAAGCTACTGACACAAAATGGTTATAAAACAGACACGGGGGGAACTTTGGGCTTATTTTTAAGCCACATATGGACTCTAATGAACCTATAAGCTAATAAAAAGGAAAAGAGGACATAAAAAGCTATAAGAAAAAGCAATCTATAATTATTTTGAACAACTAATAAGCTAGAAAAACCAATTTGAAAACAGCAGTATTAACTTGAAAGTTAATACTGCCAGAAGTGACTTAAGCTGAAAAAGCTTTTATAAGCAAAACTATGGATTGAATTAAGCTAAAACAAACTGATACTAGCCTAATAAGCAGTTAAAAGCAAAATGAGACAAGGCTCTTAAGAAGAAAAGCACAAAATAAGCAACTCAGCACCAGGGCAAATAACTTAAGCCAACAGCCTATATGGGCACCTTTGTGCTTAAATTAAAGCAAGAAAATAGAATCTTATTGAAAAAGGGCTTATAGACCCTTGAAGATTGGCCTATGGGCTTCTCAGGAAAGCAAACTCAAAAGAGTTTGAAAAGCTTATTAGCCAAGAAATTGGCTTATGAAAAAGCCTGACACACTCAGAACATGCTGAGTGTGTTCTTCTTAAAAGGGTAAAAGTCTACATGCAGGCTTAAATTACTCTAATCAAATAAGCTTAAAATAGAGAAATAAGCTCAAACAGATTGAGTATGGTGTCTAATGAGCTTAAGCTTTTAATTTCAGATTCTACAAATGACTTAAGCTTATCTAAAATCGAGCTTAAAAAGGACTCCTTGCAACTGCTTAGACTTCTATGGCATATTGTACTGAAAACACAAAACATAAATGCAGGAACTTAAAACTTAATCCTAACATGCCATAGCACTCAAAATGAACATAAAAATGAGGACATTTATCACTTTTAAACCAAAGATCAAAATAAGCAGTTCTAGCACTTAAGCATATCACAGATTTAAATCATTGCTATAAAAATCTTGATTATTGAGATTTAAACTAAAAGAGCTTATTAAAATTGATTATTAGACCCTAGTCAAGCTAATTAAAGGAGGAGTTGTGACCCCAACCCAATGCCTTAACCAAACTGACCCATTTTGCCCTTATGCCAAACACCCCTTTAATAATGAAAACAATCTTTGTTAACTTATTACACTGATTTTAAACAAACAACCCCTTAATACCAGATATTACTTGGCTTAATGTGAGCTTGTTGGTCATATAATTTTCAATTAAGTAGGTGGACAAGGTCTCATACCAGGCTCTAGGAGCTTGATGTAGACCATATAAAGCTTTTTCTACCTTATACACTTTGTCTGGGAACTATAGATCTTCAAAACCTAGAGGTTGACAAACATATACCTCCTCTTCAATAGTACCATATAAGAAGGCACTCTTCACATCCATTTGGTACACAATGAACCTCATAAATGATGCATAGGTAAAAAATAACCTGATTGCTTCTATCCTAGCAACAGGAGCAAAAACCTCATCATAATCAATGCCTTGTTCTTGGGTATAACCTTGTGCAACTAGTCTTGCCTTGTTTCTCACGACAATCCCTCTCTCATCATTTTTGTTTCTAAAGATCTATTTTGTTCCAATGGCCCTCTTGCCATTAGGTAGATCAACCAGTGTCCAAACCTTCTGAAGTTGAAATTATAGAAGCTCCTTTTGCATTGCTTCTATCCAGATTAGATCTTCCAGAGCTTGAATCACTTTCTTGGGTTCCATTTGAGAGAGAAAATAGGAAAATAAGCAGTTATGATAGTCTTTGGGTTCCATTGGTCTCTAATGATCTGGTCTTTTGGATGATCCTTGTCAATTCTGGTTGTGGGAATAAGACTGACATTCATGGTTCTTTCTAAGTTGTTGAGGTCAGCTTCTGCATCCACATCTTCATCATCATAAGCATTACCAAAAATTCCAGTATCATCAATTGAAAACACATTTGGAACATCTGGAAGAGTAAATGCATTTTTGAAAGGAGAAAATTGTTCAAATAGATGTTCCTCAGAAGTTCTAGCAGCATTAACTGGTGATGATGGATCATCATTAGTAAAAGATGGTCCAGCAGCACTAACAGGTGTACCAACAGTATTAAAACTATTAGTACTGTTAGGCTGCTTTTCCAGTTGAAGTAGCCTTTCAAACTCACTTCCTGTGTCTTGATCATCCTTCCCATCTTTATCTAAAGCTTCACTTTCATCCAATTCTGTAGGCTTCACTCCTGCATCTTCTTCACTATCCTTAGGACCTTGAGAGATTAATGGATCAGTTGTGCAGATAGGTATTAGGATGTATTCTTGTTCAGGTTCTGTCTTCTTCTCAGCTTGACCTGTAACAATGTTATCTCTAGTTCCTGCAATACCATTAGTTTGATTTCCTGCAACAACTGGCACATAGTTCATAGATATTGTCAAAGAATCAACATCAAAAAGCCAGTCTGGTCCATTTCCTGTCACATTAGGTGCATTTTCAAGAAATCTAATGTTTATGGTCTCTTCAACGATCTTGGTCCTCTTGTTAAATACTCTTATAGCCTTGTTAATCACAGAGTACCCAATAAAAAATCCCTCATTAGCTTTTCCATCAAACTTGCCTAGATGATCCCTGGTATTTAAGATGGTAACAGGACACCCAAAAGGTTTCATGAAGTCTATCAATGGGGTTCTTCCACGAATAAGTTCATAAGGTGTCTTGTTATGAGGCTTAATGACTAAGACCCTATTTAGCACATAGCAAGCAGTATTAACTGCTTCAGCCCAAAAGGTGGTTGGCAACTTAGAGTCAACTAACATAGTTCTTGCAGCCTCTATCAGTGTTCTATTCCTCCTCTCAACAACACCATTCTGCTGAGGAGTCCTAGCAACACTGAATTCCCTCTTAATACCCTTCATTTCACAGAACTGATTCATTACACTATTTTTGAACTCAGTTCCATTGTCACTTCTGATAACTTTTACTTTGTAGTCTAGTTGATTTTCTATTTCAGTTATGAAGGTCTTTAATATCCCACTAGTTTCATCCTTAGTGGCCAAAAAGAATACCCAAGAAAATCTACTAAAGTCATCAGTGACAACTAGGCAATAAGACTTTTTCATTAAACTCTTAACATTTGTAGGACCAAATAGGTCCATATGAAGCATATGTAAGGGTTTCTGATAGAGTTCACAAGTTTGGCCTTACAGGAGGCTTTGTGTTGCTTTCCTTTCTGACAAGCAATACAAGAATGGTCATTTTCAAAAATATTTAAAGGCAAACCTCTAACAAGGTTTCCTCTCACAAGTTTGTTCATGTTTTTAAAGTTTATGTGACCAAGCCTCCTATGCCATAAATTGGATTCATCAATTGTGGCCTTAGCAAAGAGGCAAGTTAAACCTTTAGTGGGAACAACACTCTTTAGGTCAACACTGTAAATGTTATCCTTTCTTAGAACTCTCAGCAAGACTTGACTTTCATCAAGTAGCTTAAAGTCAGAAGATAAGACAAGACATTCAGTGTCAGTAAAAAGAACATTATTCTTTTTGTCACATATTTGTGACACACTAAACAAGTTATACTTAAGCTCCTTACAAAAGTACACATTATCAAAATCCAATGTTTTTGTTTTGATTTTACCTTTTCCATAAATTCTACCTTTACCATCTCCAAAGGAAATAAAACCACCATCATAATCTTCATATTCAGTAAGATAGCATTTGTTTCCAGTCATGTGCCTAGAGCAACCACTGTCAATAACTCCTTTTTCCTTGTACTCCTTCTGTTGTAGGTTGCCCTGTACATAAAATAAGAGAATTAGACTCTTTTGAGGATCCAAGCCATTATAGAATTAGATCTGCCTCGTGCATCAATGTAAGAATATTTTTTGAAAGTATTTGATGCGCTACTGTTTTTGGCTTTCCAAACCCAGCATGCTGAGGCCTTAATAGCATTAACCCATTTTCCCTTGTTTTCACTTACTACTACTCTATCTATAGCAGTAGTATCTTAAACCCTAGCAGTATTAACCTTTCTGACAGCAGTATTAACACTTGCACCAGCAGTATTAATTTTGCCAGACTTGGTTAATACTGCTTGTGGAACAAATCTTCTATTTGGGTATGGGTGAGTCATTTTATTAGCAAAGTTCTTGTGATTCACCCTACTTGAGTTGTTCCACACTGGTCTTATAACCTTTTTATCACACACATAATAAATATGCTCAAAACTACCACAAACAAAACAACCTTTATTAATCATTTTAAAGTCACTTCCTAGTCTTTGGGTCATAAGATTGTTCCAGTTTCTTTGGTTCCCTCTAGGATAGTGTTTGTTTTGTTTAGGTGTTTCTACCTTCTCTACTGTTTCCCTAGCAGACTTAACAAATTTTATCTTTTCAGTGCTAGGTCTAATAGTTTTATCCTCAACATTAGGTATAAATTCTACCTCACTATCATCATCAGAATTCCAATCCTCAATTACTGGAGGTCTAAAGCTGTTCTTCCTAATAGTTTTAGGTTCTACTGCATCACCATTACTTTTTACATCAGTAGACTCATGATTTGACTCAACTATCTTAACATTACTAGGTGTAACAATAGTAGTAACATCCATATTCTCACTTATAACTATTTCATCCATAAACGTTAGATCAGGTTTGAAGGGAATGAAGTTCCCTGTATATGGTGGGGGAGTTGCATGATATCCCTTATCAGATTTGGACTTATTATTCTTCTATTTTTCTAACATCTCAAATGAATTCACAAAGCCTTCTATTGCAGGAGAAGCTGCAGTAGAAGAAGCTGCATTATATCCTAGTCCAGTTTTAAACTTGACACTAACTTGACTTTCCAGCAAATTATTCAAAGATTTAGATGAATTTTTAAACTTCTCTAACGTAGGTTTTAACTCATCTCTTTTTTTTTGCTTTTTCCATTTTTTTAACTAAAGCATTATCTCTTAGTTTAACTTCAAGGTTTAAAACATTAATGCTTTCTTCATACACAGCCTCATTTTTCTTATAGTAAGCTAGTCTAGCTTCTACTGATTCTAAACATGCTTTATAAGATACTAAATTCAATTGAGACTTTTTGTAATCTGAAGATAAACTATCATATTGTTATTTGAGAGTAGCATAAGCTTTTACATATGATTTAGAACAAGAATCTACCTTAGAATCTGAACTAGAAGAACATCCTGAAGATGTAAATGCCATTAATGCAAAGTTTGTAGGATGATCTTCTTCAGCTTGGTAGCACTCGAAGGCATTTTCAGTAGGAGTTTCCACTGTCACAGTTCTTCTATTATTCTCTCTTCCTTTGTTTTCCTAATTTCTAGGAGCTCTACATTCTCTTGCAAACTGACCATATTTATGACAATTATAGCACTCCACTTTAGTCCTGTCAAATCCAACGCTTTGACCATTTAAATCCAACTTCCTGCCTGTCCTCTGGATGAATCTCCTAGCTCTAATTGTCAGCATGGCCATTTCCCATTGTAAATCTATTTCTTCTAAGTCATCAGGATCAATTTGTTCTAGATCCTCTCTTGCAAGTTGAGGAGAGTTAGACTGACTAGCTAGAAAAGCACAGATCATAGCATCACTAAGGTTATCTCCAGATGTAGAATTACATTGAGTATGAGCAGCACTAACTCCATGAGCAGTGTCATCTGCTTCATTTGTGCTGCTGTTGCAATTGCAATTAGTGCTGTTGGTGGACACAAAAGCTACATTTTGTGAATTTTGGCTTGTACTTGATGATCCTACAAGTTTAGGTTCATATATATTCAAGTTGTTGTACAAGTCATCCAAACTGATGGTCTCTATCTCCTCTTTGTTCCTCCAGATCAAAGCATGAGTCTTCCATTCAGATGGAAGACTTCTCAATAGTTTTAGGTTTATGTCTTCTTGTGTAATAACTTCACCTTGGATCTCTAACTGACTAATAAGTTTTTGCAACCTGTCAAACGTTTGATCCATTATTTCTGAACTTGATCCTGAAAAGTTCTCATATTGTTGCTTGAGTAGAGTTCTCTGAACTTTCTTGGATTCCTTGTTTCCTCCATGCCTCTTCTCTATGGCTTCCATGAGTAGTTTTGCATCTTTGTATGAATGAAACTTCAGTTGATCCTTATTTGGGAGTGCCATCAACAGATTTCCTCTAGCTTTCATCTCATTCCTTCTGTCTTGCTTTTCTTCTGTAGTAGTAGGTTCATATTCCTGCTCAGTTTCTCCAACAGTTCTCTTATGCACTTTGTTACCATTTAGAATTACTTCCCAGAGGGAGTAATTAGTCATGAGAAAGTATCGTTCTATCCTCATTAACCAGAGATCATATTCCCCTGGGTTTAGGGGGAGTCTTACAGTTAGAGTTGTAGAAGTAGTTCCTGCCTCCATCTTATCACTGAGAATTAGATCTAGTATGTGTTGTTGGTTTCTTCTTATTCAAATATTCACAACAAGCTCTGATACTACATGTTGATCCCAACGAATAGATCTTGAACTCCTTAGTTGATGTAAGGTTTAGTATCCTTGGATAAATCCAAAGGCACTAAGATTGAAACTTTGAGTGTATGATATAAACTATGCGGAATCTAGTTTATACCACTAGTAAGAATAACAGTAATGAATGTTTAACACACAGAAATATAACCAAAACAATAATCTCCAATATATTAATACGAACACTCTTTGACAGTGTTAGGGTTTACAACCTTGAAGCTATGAACAACTATGAAAAACTGATATATGTTGATCTATGCCTTAGGGTTCCTTTTATACACCAAGGAAACCCTAATGGGCTTACAAAACGCGTATAATGATAATGCATATCTATTCCTAATTTAACTCATGCATATCATAATAACAGTACTAACTATACAAGACTAACATCACTAAGTATTAACTAACAGTACTAACTATACTGTCAATACTAACAATGTACTGGTAGCACTAACTATTATAGCTAGTAGTACTAATAACTTAGACTATTTTCTTTAAACTTCAACAGCAGCACAATCTTGAACCGATAGTATTAACTTCCAAAACTAACAGTAGTAACTTCAGAAGCCTTCAATTCCCAACAATCACCTAGACCTAACTTTCTTAAATTGGAAGGAATACTTTGGTGTATAGTAATTCCTATTCTAGAAGATCATAAGAGTATTTTAAGAGTAACTAAATCACACCGTGTAACTCAATCAACATATGCCAAGATAATTCTGTTAGAATGAATGTTCGTGAAAACCATTATGAAAATCTAAAATCGTATCATGAAATTTTGAGAAGATTAAGAGAATTCAGAACAAGCACTCTGTCTATTTTCGTATGCGGTGGCATTACTGTTCTTGCATACTTTTCTCTTTTTCTTTTCATGTGTTGTTCTTGCTTTTGAAGCACATGACATATACTTTCATTTTTTCAAGTATACGATTTCTCATTTCTCTCTTTCTATTTTTCTCAGTTTAAAAAAACAAATACAAATTACATCTCCTACACTAATACAAATTTGTCCTGAAACGAGCTTTAATAATATAAGCTGCCATAAGCACCCAAGAACACAACAGCACCAGCCCAAAGCCCGGCCCATATTTTGCGGCAAACATGACCCGTAAAGTGAAAGACTAATATAGTTTTGTAATCTTATGCCTTAGGAAGGTTTCACTTTTGAATTTACCAAAATGGACACCCTAACTGGCGGTCCTTACACAAAAACGCGTCATATAATTCCGAATAAATGCATCTTATTCCTAATTTCACTCATGCATACATAATAGCAGTACTAGCTATATAAGACTAGCATACATTAAATATACTGGAAGATTACAAACAAACAAAAAAAACAGAATAATGTGAAACATACTACAAGAAATACCTGAAACTAAAAAAGACATTCTAACCAATACTAAAACAACCATTAGACTACACCTACTCTATTCACTAACAACTGATCATCATCAGCATGCCACCACGTAACAACCGCATCCGACTAAACTCAACTAAATCCAGGATATCAAGATCTCTTGAATTAGCACCCACCTCACACTGTTGTAGATTAGCTTAAAACTTCCTAACAAGTTATGGGCTAGACAGCATATAACTTTTGAGATCCACCAGTATTAACTCCGAATCTCTCAATATTCAATCTGCTGTATCTTACCATCTATCAAATCTAAACAATTGTTATGCTTTTGGCTTTTTTCGGCGACGCGCGTTTTAGTCTAAAAAAAAAAACCAAGAAAACACAAGCCATAGTATTTTTACAATTACAAGTATTAAATTATACCTAGCATATAAATTATACTAATCAGTAATAACTCATATGAATTAAGTAGAACCAGCGCACTAATTATACTTAACAGCAGAAACTTTTAATGACATGAATAACAATACTAATTCATACAAAACTCTACAAAAACATAAAGAGATAAAAGACTTTAAGGATTCATCATTCCAATACTAACAATTAAATATTGAAATCTACTTACATCAAAAGCTTTTATAAGCAAATCTGCCAAAATTCTTGTCAGTATGGATTTTGACCATTTAAATCAATTTCTTTTCATTGCAATCTCTAATAAAATGAAACTCTGATATCTATATGCTTTGTTGTGATTAAAAAACAGGATTTTTAATTATGCAAATAGTATTTTTATTATCAATAAAGATCTTGGTATCTATAAAATTGTACCCATAATCAAGTAGTTGATTCTGAATTTGAAGCACTTATCCACAACAACTTGAAGTAGCCACATATTCAGCTTCTGTCATGGAATTTGCAACCACTGTCTATTTCTTGCACTGCCATGATATTAATCTACATCCAAGGAATTGACAACCTCCTGTTGTAGACTTCCTATCCAAGCTTGCTCTAGCATAATCACTATCAGTGTATGCTACCAAATCAAAAAGAGAATCTTTTGAATACCAAAGGCCTAATTTTGGTTGACCTTGTTTAAGTACCTAAAAAATCCTTGTTCACAGCATGCAGTTGTGAAACCTATAATTGACTTGTATCTACACGAACAAGATCACATAAAACAACATGTCAGGTCTTGAAGAATGTTAGCATACATCAAAGAACCAATCAATGAACCTATACATATTAGCAATCCACTTCTTTTACCATCTTATCCTTGAGCAGAAGGCTTTTGAGTTTCTATTGTGTGCTTGCAGTACTTGACTTCTCTAAACCCAAAATTTCTTTAAAAATTTCTTCAACATATTTGCTTGACCTAATAATATGTCAGTCCTTCTTCCTGCTTTCACTTGTAATCCCAAGAAGAATGTAAGTTCTACCATAGAACTCATCTGAAATTTCTTATGCATCAACTTCTCAAATGCATTGCATAGCTCCTTCGTTGTTAAACCAAAGAAGATATCATCCATATAAACTTGGACCATCAAAATATCACCTTTGTGCCTTTTGATGAATAAAGTCTTGTCAATTTTCCCTCTTTGAAACCCATTGTCCAATAGATATGTTGACAAGGTTTCATACCAAGCTCTAGGAGCTTGATGTAGTCCATACAATGCTTTTCACCTTACATACCTATCAGAAAGTATGGATCTTCAAATCCTGTTGGATGACATACACCACCTCTTTTTCAATCTTCCCATAAAGAAAAGCACTTTTTATATCCATTTGATACACCATAAAATCTTTAAATGAGCATAAGCTAAAAATAGCCTAATTGCTTCAATTTATTGTTATCAATTTTTATTCTTCTATTTTGTTAATAGTTTTCAAATTAGAATTAGATTTAATTGTTTCTTATATTTCTTCAATTTTAATATTCACAAACTGTATAAATTTATTAATTACAATTTTTCTGTTTGCTTCAACACATGTTTGGTGGGTGGGTGCGGAAAGGGTGATAACGGGGAGGGGGGAAGGGGGGGGTGGGTAGGGGGTGGGGGGGGGGGTGGGGTGGGGGTTTTGAGCGGGTGGGTGGGTGAGAGGTATGGGGGGAGTTTAGGTTTTTTGGTTGGGTTGAGTTGTTGTTCTTGTATATTTAGGGGATGCTCAAGAGAGTACACTAATATCAAAGAAGAAGGGATTGACTATGACAAGAAGTCAATTTTGCCCATGGTTTTTTTATTTTTAATCTTTTTTGTTTACTTGCAACATGGGCATAGACTATCATCATAGTCAATCCCCTTCCTTATCTTGTGTTACCTTGAGTAACCAATCTTTGCTTTATTTCTTATTAAAATTCCACTTTCATCCTTTTTATATTCTAGAAAACCATTTAGAGCCTATAGCCCTTTTTTCCTTTGTAAATCCACAAAGTTAAAACTTCTTGTAACTTGAATGTAGAAGCTCTTCCTGCATAGCCTTTTATCCAGCTTGAATCCTCATTCATGAAAGTACCTTTTTAGTTCTTCCTGTGATATAATGCAAGCAAATAAGCAGTTTTGAAGGTCTTTATAGTTTGTTCTTTGTTAAATAGTAGTAACAAATCCATGTTCCTCCAAATTCTTTAACATCTTTCTTGTTTGTGTAGTTGATTGTAGATCTCTAATCACTTGATCAAGAGGATAATCATTATGAATTCTTGCAGTTGGAATATTGACTGACTTGGCTGGTTGAACCAAATAGTTTATTCACCTCTGCACACTCATCTCAGCATCTCTATGAGAAGTCAAATATGCTAACATCTTCTAAAGCAGGCATATTTGGATCAAATGGAAGTTCAATGCTTTTTTTTCCACCAACAGCATTAACTTCATTTGTGCTAGCAGCATTAACATTGTTAGTGTTGTTAACATTATCTTCCTTCTATTGATCATTACATTCACTATCTTTTCTTGGATCTTCATTACCTTCTTTCCATCATAACTTTGAAGTTTGACCATCTTCATGAGAACTTCTTAGTTTAGAAAATGTGCTCAACCTCAATAATTGAAGAAAATAAATCTTTGACAGGTTCTGTCTCCTTTCTAGCTTGACCTGCATTATCACTTGCTTTTGTACCTGCAAAACCATTAGACTGTGTACCTACAACAATTGGCTCATAATTTATCAAATAGCCAATCTGGTCCACTACCTACAACATTAGGTGTTCTCTCACTAAACCTAATATGCAAATTTTTTCCACTATCCTTGTTCCACTATTGAATACTCTAAAGGCTTTACTATTCAAAGAGTATCCAACAAAGAAACCTTCATCAGCCTTACCATCAAATTTGCCTAAGTGATAAGGTATTAAGAATGGTATCGGGACACCTAAATTGGTCTCATAAAACTTAAATTGGTGTTCGACCATGAAAAAGTTCATATGAGGTCTTGTTGTGAGGCTTAACTACTAACACTCTATTTTGCACATAACAAGCAGTATTAACTGCTTCTGCCCAAAAAGTAGTTGGCAACTGTGAGTCCCAAACTAAACAGATCTTTGCAGACTGCTAAGGGTGATAGCCCACTTATATAAATACAGATTGACTATATAGAAACACTGACTATGAATACTAATTGTATATGCGGAATCTACACAATAGTATAAAAGAACAATGAATAAACTAAACTTTGATTTCTATTAATTTGTTAAAGTGATATACAATTACTACTATGAAGATATGATTGTAAGAGATGTATATTGAACTGATATCTCTAACATGCCCATGAGGGTTCCTTTTATAACCAAAGATAAACCCGTAAAGGGCTCTACAAAACCATAAAAGATAATACATATTCTTTACCAAAATATCTCCATACATATCTCTTAAATGGTACTAACCTTTTTCTACTAACGTACTTAACTATCTGTTCAGACTTAACACTTTGTACTGTTTAGTACTAACTATAACTTCGTACTAAGTATTATCCACTAACGGTACTAAGTCAAGAATGAATAATTCCCAACAATCCTCCCCTAAACATGATTATTGAACTCTTTTAACTTCATGTTTCTTCAGGTTAATTTTCTTAAGTTCTTAGAGGATGTATCCAAACACTCTACACATCCTTGACTTGATCTTTAATAATCCTTCCATCTTTATCAGCAACTTTGTCTTTTCAGGCAACACGCAACATCTTTTCAACACAACTCCAACAAGTTTGGGCTTTGAGTTTTTAGCAAACTACCAGCCATAAACAAATTTGATGTTCCTTTACCAGTAGCTATTTGCTCTGGGATAGTTAACTCATTATTTCAAAAATATGGTAAGTTAATTACCATACAGTTTTTGGTAAACTGTCAACCATCAACAAAATTGATTTGTCTTACCAAAATACCTTTGCTTTTTGGACCTAGCCAATGCTTCATCACCATGACATGGATGATTGATAAACCATATAGTATTTTTAGCAACAATCACTATCAACAGATTTGAGTAGTCTTTACCAAGAACTAATTGATCTTGGAACAAGCCAACATCTTCACTCATGAAGCAGGTGAGTTGAAAACCCTACATTTTTGGTAAAATTGTCCAACTATAAATGATATCAAGAAGTCTTTACCATAAGCTGTTTGCTTATGGACTAGCCAATTCTTATGCCTGTTAAGCATGGTGAACTGATAACTATTTGTTATGTGGTGGTTAGCTAACACTCAAACCCATACTCCAGTCCATTCACAGCATCACTCTCATCAATCTGTTTCTTAATGAATCCTGATTTAAATCAAGGCAACAATACGTCTCTTTCACTTACTAATCACACAGATCAAGCTTTCTTTGCAATAACTCTTAGTAAAAGATATCTTCTTCAACTAACATATGAATAACAATCCCATCTTCAAGCTCCAGAATGCAAACTCCACAAGCTTCATACAATCTCCAAGTGATAATCTTCCAATCTTGTTGATTACTCCAGAAATCACTTTGATCATTTTCTTCAGTTGAGGATTCCATCATTATCTTTAAATCTCCCCAAAGAATCAACTCAAATCCTTCTAATGTAATTTCTGAGTACTGCTCCATCATCAATTCATACAAGTGAAATAAATCTTGCCTATCAAATATATGAAGTACCTCCATCAGATAGTTGAATGCCCTGAAGTTCCCATTGGCTCTGTATATAACAAGATAGTCTCCATCTGGTGATGATACCTTGTCCAATCTAGCAATGACAGATTTCTTCTCCATTATCTCACTATCTAAGGTACCTTCAAATGTAACAATCTTTAGGCATTTTCTATGTTCATCATCATTGTCATCATCTGACTATTTTCTTGGCTTTTTCCTTGCAATCATTTTGATATGACCCCCTTTTCTCTTCTTTGTACCCTGCTCTGTCACTTCTACCTTAGCAGGTACCTTTTCTATGTCTTCTTCCTTTAATCTCTTCTGATCAGTGTCTTTTACTCCTTCATTCATCTCCTTAATCCTTCTCTCATCCTCAGTGGAACCAACAACAGTGAAACTTTCATCAAACCTCTTCACTTTCTCATACAAAGCTTGTATTTCTTCAAAAGTTTTGCTCTTTAGGTCTGAGTGTTTCTTGTTTCCAACATGCTTTAGATAAGTCATCATTTGATTCTTATGCTGAGTTCTTGTAGGAGAATTGTTTCTGATTGCAATAGCTCTTTGTTCTACAAGAAATCTTCTTTGAGCTGCAATTGTATCATGAAGGAACTTTGCTCTTTCTTATATAGTGAACTGCTCTCATTCCTTCATCTTGAAGTCATAGAGCTAGAAGCTATCAGCTTTCAAATCTTGCTTGAATGAAGTCATATTCATCTAAAAGGGCATTTGTAGCTTTTCCTCAGCTAATCATTTCTTGTCTTCTTCTTATTCACAATCCCATCTGCCAACTTTCTAGCCATCTCTTCATCCTAGCAGTTGCTTAAACTCTTTTAGCTTAAGGAATATCCTCAATTCGTATCAACTCCCATCTTCCTTTTCTCAATTATCCTTCTTCCCTTTATCTTTTAGATCAATCTTTGGAAGAGGCTTTTAAAGTCAATAGTATCAGTTGAAGTAGGCCTAGTCTCTTCAGTCTCTTCCAACATCCCTAAGCTCAACTCCTTTCACCTTTTCTCTTGAACACTCCTTTGGCTTGGCTCAAGTTTATGAGAAAGAACCTGTAGCAATAGTTTCATCATCACTAAACATGTAGAGTAGTTATTGGAGTGGTTGAAGGTAGCACTATCTTCTTTAGTTCCCGATCATCAGTACATTCATCTGAGGCAATAGATTCAATCATCCAAAACAATGTAGGAGTAGTTGTTGGAGTGGGTTGAAGTAGCACTCTCTTGCTTCATTTCGATCATAGTACCTTCATCTAGGCTAACGTACTATCTTTTCCTTGTCCGAACCCTCTTTCTCCTTTCGTACAATCTCTGATTTGCAGTACTAACTTTTAATCTGTCAGTACTAACTTTTTCTTTGTCAGTACTAACTACATCTTCAGTACTAACTACATCTTTAGTACCTTCTTTCTCTTCATTCACTACCTCTATTGTCCTCCCCACATCTTGAGCATCTTCAGTATCCATATAATCCATTGTATCATCAGGAAGCTCATCAAATAATGGATTTGTATGGACTGAAGGTTCAGCTTTGGCAGATTTCCTCCCCTGTTTGGATACAGACTCCTTTTGCATCCAGTTTGCCTTCAAGGTTTTCTTTCCTGCCAACCTTTGCTTCAAAGATACACTCTTCATCCAAGCTCTGTGGTGTGTAATAACAGGTTTGGCTCTTTAGCTTCTTGATATGTGCCTTCAAGTGTTTAATTTCCTTGGCTTGATCTGTAACCTGTGTACACAAAGAGATACAAAGATCATACACACTTTGGAGTGTCATGTCACCCTCATTCCCTGAAAGGGATTTATCACTGGATGACTGACCTCCATGATTCCCACCAGAACTCTCTGGAATAGAATCAGGAATATGAGTAGAAGGTGAAGGTCTAGGGGATGGGTCAGTCTGAGGCTCAACATTGGCTTCACTTGGGTGAGGAGGAGAGGGTGTAGGTTGTGGTTCAGATGGTCTTTCTGATGTGGCACCCTCATCCTCAGTTGGTTGTACCAACATAGAAGCAAATAAAGGTGTGACTTTCCCTGAAAAATGTTTACCCTTTTTAACCATAAAGGAGAAAACTTTACTTGTCAACGCATTTACAGGAAAATGGTCTAAAGGTACTGGTACATTCATTAGCTGTTTATCTAAAAAGATTGAAATGAACCGTGGATACATAACAAACTTTTTCTTTGCATCTAAGTGTCTAAGCATACCATCAAAAATTAATTTAGAAAAATTATATTTCTGATTAGATGTTAAGCAAATTACAGTAGTAGCAATGTTAGTGGAAATTTGATCCCAAGAGGTTCTTTTAGAACTAATACAATGATTCATTGTATGAAAAAGAAATCTCTATTGTGGTGAAAACAAAGCTTTGTTAAAGGTTAAAACAGTTAAATCCCCCTCATAACCCATGAGCTGTATAGCATCAAATATAGCCTGATTAGGTAGAGAATCTATCCCATTAGCATCATCAAAAAGAAGATCACTTCTTATTGATGCTTCAGAGATAGACACGGGCTTGCCAGCTACTTTGGCGGTAATATACCTAACATTGTTGATTATTTTGGATTTAGCAGACATCCAAAACTATTCAACAAATGTAGTAGAGACTACTGGACTTACAGTGAGAGCATTGTGAATGGAGCTTCGCGCAAGAAAATCAATAATCTCATGAAATTCTACATTCCCATCAGTCTTCTCTAAATAAGCGACCATGTTGTGTTTAGGGCACGATTCAAGAACAGCCATGGTTGTTGAATTTGTGATCGTCGGTGAGTGAGATATTAGGGTTTGAATGAAGGAATGCACTTTAGAGAGATTACATGAGTGAACTATGCAATTGAGATGGGTTTATATAGGTTTGGCAAACTTAAATCAAAGAAACCGTGTCAATTTACACTTTATACCCTTGGCGGTATTTTCTTCAACGTCTCTATAGCGGTACTATCTTTGCCCAACGGTACTAACTTTGCACTGTCGGTACTAACTTTTGTCAACCAAAGAATGAACAATTTTGGAAACAACAGTGCTTCAGTACCATCTTAAGCTCTTCCCAATGACTCACTAAAACTCAAATAACTCCATGAAAAATAGAACTATGGTCAAGATGCTTCTGCACACTAAACACTTCATACAAACTATACAACAAATCATATTGCCTCCCCTTAACTAATGCAGCTTATGGATTGATCATGCCAATAGTAACAACCAAGAACTAAAACCTGGTAACATCAAATGCCTTGGTTAGAAGATCAGCTACATTATCATCAGTGTGTATTTTCAGCACCTGGATCAGTTTCTTCTCATAAGCATCCCTTATGAAGTAGTGCCTAATGGCAGTATGCTTTGTTTTGGAGTGATATACTGGATTCTTTACAATGCATATTGTACTTTCATTATCAATGTAGATCTTTGTGTTTATGAAATTGAACCCATAGTCTAACATATGATTTTGAATCCATAGAACTTGCCCACAGCAATTTGCAGTAGCAACATATTCTGCCTCTGTAGTAGAAGTAGCCACAATGGTCTGCTTTTTGCATTGACAAGAAATAAGTCTCCTGCCAAGAAATTGACACCCTCCTGTTGTGGATTTCATGTCAAGATTTGCTCTAGCGTAATCACTATCTGAATAGGCTTCCAAGTCAAATGAGGACACTCTAGGATACCAAAGGCCCAGTTTTGGTTTGCCTTTTAGATACCTAAAGATTCTCTTAATAGCACTTGATAGGATGTCTTTGGAGTGACCTGAAACCTAGAACAAGCACAGACTGCAAACATAATATCAGGCCTAGAAGCAGTCAAGTACATTAAAGAACCAATCATGGATCTATAAAGATGTACATCCACACCACTAGCTTACTCATCCTTGACTAAAGGCTTCTGGGTCTTAATTAGTGTACTAGCAGTCTTAACACTGACAAAATCAAACTTCTTCAGGATTTCTGCAACATACTTATCCTGACTTATAAATATACCGTCTTCTTTTTGTTTGACTTATAGTCCAAGAAAGAAGGTGAGCTCTCCCATAGAACTCATCTGAAATCTACTCTTTATTAATTCCTCAAAATCATCACACCAAGATTTCTTTGTAGAACCAAATATGATATCATCCACATAAACTTGTACTAATATGATATCATGTTTGTCCTTCTTAATGAAAAGAGTCTTGTTAATAGTTCCTCTTTTGTATCTATTCTTCAACAAGAAAGTAGATAAAGTAGCATACCAGGCTCTGGGAGCTTGGTGTAAACCATAGAGAGCTTTCTGAAGACCATAAAGAGCTTTAATCACCTTATAAACTTTGTTTGGATGAGCAGGATCAATAAAGCCTGGAGGTTGATGGACATACACCTCCTCTTCAATAGTGCCATAGAAAAATGCACTTTTAACATCCATTTGGTAGACAGTAAATCCCATGTATGATGCAAGGCTATAAAAATAATCCTAATTGCCTCTATCTGGCAACTAGTGCAAAAAACTCAATCATAATCTATTCCTTCCTCTGTCTAAACCTCGTGCTTTAAGCCTGGCTTTGTTTTCACATTCAATACTTCTCTCATACCTTTTATTCCTGAAGACCCACTTTGTGCCATTTACCATTTTCTCATATGGCAAATCAAAAGTAACCCAAACTCTGTAATTTGAACTGTAGCATTCCTCTTGCATTGCTTCTACCTAGCTTTCATCTTGTAAAGGCTGTGATTATGTTTCTTGGGTTCTTATTGGGAGAGAAAACCATGCGAACAGACAGCTCTAATGGTCTTTATGATTTGTTTGTTCTTTTTTTTTGTTTTTTTGGTTTTTTTATGATTTAGGATTGTAGTTACATAGCTTGTTGATTGAAGAAAGCACTATTTTTGGGGAAAAATTTCTTTCTCCTATTTGAACCTGTAATTTGGGGATCTCTTAGAATTTGACTTTAGGGTGATCCTTGTGAACTTTGAGTGTGGGATAAGGCTATCATCAATGGTGTTATCATATTGTTGAAATCAGCCTCTGCTCCACATCATCCATCATCATAAGCCCATTGGAAATATGCCATCATTGGAAATGCATTTGAACATCTTCTAAGTTAGGATATTTGGATAAGTAGAAAAGTAGTCAATATTAGGGAGAGTAGATCCATCAATAGTTTTTCTCCTCAAGATAGACAAAGTTGATCACCAGCATTAGCACTGTTGGAGTACTAGCGAGCACTAAAATAATGGTTGTGGTAGCATGTACTAACTAGGACCCAACAGTTAAGTTTGTTAGTATGGTGCCTGAGCTGACCTTTTTTAAGATGCAATAATTCCTCTTTTATTCTTCAAAAGTTTGTCTTGTGGCAATCATCAGAGCTTTAGCAACAATTTTGAGCAAGTCATCTTCTCAAGGTCATCATGCAAGACTTGTTCATCTTCTGTCATCTGATGTTGTCCTTCCTTATCAGCAACATCTTCTGAATCTTGTACATCATTGTCTTTAGGAGAACTTTCAGAAGGTTTTTCATGTGCAGTTGGAGCAACATCTTCTACTGGAATCCTTGTCCTATGAGGTTGTAGTGGAAGCAGTATGTATTCCTGAGTAGGTCCTTTATCTTTTCCTGATGAACCTGCAATATAAGAATCTTGTGTACCTACATCCACATTAACCTGATTCTCTATACTAATAGGAATATAGTTCATTGAATTGGTGAGAAAATCAAGATCAAATATCCAATTAGGACCAGTTCCTGTCACATTTGGTTGACCTTCAAGAAAATTGATGTGCAGATTCTCTTCTACCCTTTTGGTCCTTTTGTTGTATACTCTAAAGGTTTTACTAGTGGTATAGTATCCAAGTAAATAACCTTCATCAGATTTCCCATCAAATTTGCCCAAGGAATCTAAGGTGTTTAAATGGTCAAAGGGGCACCCAAAAGGTCTCATAAAACTAAATATAGGTAAGTAACCAATTAATAGTTCATAAGGTGTCTTATTTTGAGGTTTGGTCACTAATACCCTATTCAGTACATAGCAGGCAGTATTTACTGCCTCTGTCCAAAATGGTGGAGATAGGTAAAAAGTGAATATGGCTAACATAGATCTTGCTGCTCATTAGGGTCTTGTTTTTTCCTTTCTGCAACACCATTCTGCTGTGGAGTTCTAGCCACACTAAAACTCCTTTTTATTCCTTTCTTAGCACATAATTCATTCATAGCATGGTTCTTAAACCCCCCCCCTTCCTTTTTTTCCCCCTCTTTTTTTTTTTTCACCTTACTTTTCCCTTTTCCTTTTTTTTTTTCTCCTTTCTTCCCACCTAACCCCCCCCTTTTAAGTCCTATTATCACATCTAATGATTTTAACATTATGATTCAATTGGTTTTCTAAGCCTATGATAAATTTACAAAGGATTTCACTTGTTTCATCCTTGGTAGATAAGAAAAATACCTAACTAAATCTGCTGAAATCATAGACACGACCAACTGTACCTTTTCTTGTTAATACTTTCTACAGAGGACGGGTCCTCAATAAGTCATATTAAAGTAATTCTAGGGGCTTTCTAATGATTCTTTCTATCTTGGCCTTACAAGAGCCTTATGTTGCTTTACCCTTCTTCAGGCAACCACATGTTGTGGTCATTCACAAAAATTTTTGAAGGTAAACCTCTACTAGGTGACCTTTAACAGTTTGTTATATTTTTGAAATTCACATGACCTAATCTCCTGTGCTAATTTAGACTATTGTTGTTGCATTTGCATGTAAACAAGTTATACCTCCAGATGGGAATTGATGTTCTTGATGTCCAGCTGTACCAATCATCCATTCTAGGAGCTCTAAGTACACACTTGACTTTCATCATGATGCTTAAAGTAGAGACAGGATAAGGCATTACAGTTCAGTAAAAAGGACACATTTTCTTGTCCACATTTCATGAGACAGAGAAAAGGTTAAACTTAAGTTCATCTACAAAGTAAACATCATCAAAGTCTAAATTAGCGGTTCTGATTTTACCTTTACCCGTTATTTTACCTCATTTGGGATCACTTCCAAAAGCCACAAAGCCTCCATTGTAATCTTCATAGTCTGAAAGATAAGCTTTGTTGCCAGTCATATGGCTAGAGCAACCACTATCCACCACTGCATGATCCTGCAACAAGATCTCTGGATTGCCCTGCACAAAAAGTAAGAGAATTAGTATCTCTTAGGGATCCAAGCCATTACAGACTTGGAAATCCCTTTTGGACCTGGCGTCAAACATACTCTACTTCTTGAGCTGAATGAGTCCCACTCTTTGGACACATGATCCAAGTAATTTCCCTTAGGCCTCCAAACCCACCTTGACTTTTTAAGGTCAGTATCCATCTTACCCTTACCAGTATTAACTACTGCTCTTGTCCCAGCAGTAGTCATATTTTAAACCCCAAAAGTTTTAACATCTTGTTTTAAGTCTTTGGGTCTAAAAGCTGGTTTTGTGTAGTAAGACCTCTTGATAGGTGAATATGAGCCTCTTGGTCTTACATTGTCCATTCTTGGGTAAATTGGTCTAATAGCACCACTAGTTTGTGCTATTTTTGGAGCAAATGGTCTAACAGTACTAACAGGCCTAGCAGTACTAACTGGCCTAGCAGTACTAACTGGCCTAGCAGTACTAACTGGCCTAGCAGTACTAACTTTGTGAACTGCTCTTTTCTCATTTTGCTTAACAGGAGTAATCAAACCTGTTCTTGTTAGAACTCCTGATGGGACAAAAGTCTTTCTAAAATGAGGGTATTTTGAAAATTTTTGATGATTAACCCTTTTAGCATTATCCCATACTGGTTTGACCACCCTTGGACCAGTATTGCCCACAGTTTTCAACTTAGGTTCTTGACTCTGTTTGTCATGAAAATCACAATCTTTGATCAATTGGTCAGTACTTTTTAACAAAACAAGCAAGCTTTTTATTTTCTTAAAACCAATCCTTGTTTAGGACGATGTTTGACCAATTTTATCATCTCTAGTTTTAAACTGTTTTGAGTCTCAGTAGTCTTAAACAGGACTAACTTGTTTGTACCTTGTCACATCATCCTCGTCATCTGAGTTCTAATCCTCAATGATAACTTATCGTATGTCTAACTGATTCATAGACTGTCTTAGGGCTTTTGAGTTTTTATAAAGAATATGCTTCATTTGTTTTACTACAGTCTCACTTTAGTTTAGTTATTAGATTAGTTGTTTTTGACTCAATTATTTTCTTCCTAATGGCATATTCATCTAAACCTGCAAATGATATGTCAGCTCTTTAGGTTAGATGTCCTGTTATAGGAGGGGGATAGATGGATAAACACTGCTTTGGAAGACCTATCATTAGCTGGTGTGGACTCTTCATCACTCGATCTGACATCCAAAACACTCAAACTAATCTCACTATCAGTTTTAGAATTGTTACTCAATTCATTCAATTATGTTCCATATCCTAAACCAGTTTTATCTCTAGCACCTCATTTTTTTCGAACTGTTGGTATCCATCTAGATTCTTGGATGATTCTTCCATTTTTTCTATCTTAAGTTTAATCATCTCTTTCCTTAAAATACTTTTTCTAACTCTATGTTAAGGGTTGTTAATTTTTATTTCTCCCATTAAGCTCATAGTTTTTGAAACTCAATTTTTCTCCCAACCAGTTCATTCTTTTCATGTCTAAGAATTCTAGATTTAGAGATTCTAAAAGACTAACTCATAACCTGATATTTCTAGTTTGGGCTTATGCTATGTTTTCTCTTTCAGTATCAAATTCTTTTGAGGAGTTTTAAATGATTCAAGACATTGTTTATAACATTTTTGTTCCTCATTGTCAGAAGTTACTTTGATGTGATTGAAGAAGAGATTGCCATTAAACATAGTTGATGGTTCTATTCAAATCATTTACTTAGTCATATCCTCCTAGACATCTTGAGCAACCAATTGCCTGTGATGAAGATTCATTTGGTTGGTGCATTTGCCTCCTGCCTTGTCACCATAGATCTTTTCCCTTGATCCTTCAGATCTGAATTCCCTAGCGGCGGAAATGCCTTTTCTATGACAGTTGTGATTAATTTTTGATTTTATCTAAGTGAATACAGGTTGTTTTCTTTGATAAACCATGGTCTTCCTGTCTTCTGAATTGAATTTTTCTCACTTGACAAGTCAACTAGCACATGTCATCTAAGATCCAATTCTTCCAAGTCATCTTCATCAATCTGCTAAAAATCTTCATTTTCAAGTTGAGGACTGGTTGTTGGTTGTGCAAAGAAAGAGCATGCTACATCATGAGCACATGGGGTAGATGAAACTTGACTAATTCCACCAGCAGTCTAACCCAAAATCTCACTACGGCAGTACTAAATTCATTAGTACTGCTAGTGTTCTCAGAGGAAAGAAATGCCAAGTTCTAAGAAGCAGAGTTGGAACTTGAAGACCTTTTCATCTCATCCTCATAAACCCTAAGATTGTTGTAAGGTCTATCATATCTTTTTCATCAATGTGTGGCTTATTTCTAATGATATAGAGCAATTGATTCCATTATGGAGGAAGGACTTTAGGAACTTATCGGTTGATATCTTCTTTGATATTGGAGGCCCATGAAACCTCCATGGATTATGAGTTTTGGAAACCTATAATAAGCCGTGTCCAGACTTTTCTCATTTGATGGCAGCAGAAAAATTTCCAAACTGATGTTTAGAACAATTTTCATGCTTCTTCTTGGATTTTCATTACTCAAACCTTGATTTGATTGCTTCCCAGAGTGATTTAGCATCTGCCAAATTGTGAAAGTGAGGAGGTATTTTCATCAGGTTGTGCTAAAAGCAAGTGCTCATAACCTTTCCTGATTCCTTCTAGCAGACTAGTGGTTTGGCGTATTAGGTGCAGGAGGACAGATGTTTATCAGTTGGTAGCAGCTCTTCTTCGCTGATCTCCATTGACAATAAAATCCCCATTAGGTTATGGTCTGTGTGACAGACTATATTTTATTTATCTGCGTCGCTTCTCATGCTCTAAATATCATATTCTCCTTCCTGATGATAGGGATTTTCATTGCTGTGATAGTGGGTGGAGGAATGTCTTGTTCTGCCATCTTACAATTGAGTTCTTCTTATTTAGAGTTTCCACACAAGCTCTGATACCACTTGTTGGATCGTTTACTGAATAGATCTTAACCTTTAGCTTGTAAAGGATTTTTCCCTTATAATTCTAAAGCAACAATAATGAATAGTGATTTGAACACGTATTTGATTATGCAGGAAACTAATCAATAATGCTAAGAAGAACAATATTAAGAATCACAAGAACTTTATATTATCACTTGAATCTGCCTATGGGGGGGGGGGGTGGGGGGGGGGGTTGAGGGGTGTGGGGGGGGTGGGGGAGGGGGGTGGGGGAGGGCGTGGGGGGGGGGGGGGGGGGGGAGGGGGGGGGGGGGGTGTTGTGGGGGGGTGGGGGGGGGGGGGGGGGGGGGGGGGAGGGGGGGGTGTGGGGGGTTGGGGGTGGGGGGGGGGGGGGGGGGTGGGGGGTGGGGGGGGGGGGGGGGGGGGGTTGGGGGGGGGGGAGGGGGGGGGGGGGGGGGGGGGGGGGGGGGGGGGGGTGGGAGGGGGGGGGGGGGGGGGGGGGGGGGGGGGGGTGGCGGGGTGGTGGGGGGGGGGGGGGGGGGGGGGGGGGGGGTGGGGGGGGGGGGGGGGGAGGGGGGGGGGGGGGGGTGGGGGGGGGGGGGGGGGGGGGGTGGGGGGGGGGGGGGGGGGGGGGGGGGGGGGGGGGGGGGGGTATAGATTACATATGCTATTGATTGTTATCGATCTCTATTGATCTGTGTAGATCTTATATATACTAACTAGCCTAGGGTTCTTTTATAGAACTAAAGAATCCTAATGGGCTTTACATAAACGGTATAAAGATCATGCATATCCTTTCCTAAGATATCTCATGCATATCTCATAAACGGTACTAACTATTTTATACTAACGGTACTAACTATCTGATCAGTACTAACATTTTGTACTGTCAGTACAAATTTTTTTTTACAACTAGCGGGTCTAAACTAATATAACTACGGTACTATGTCGGAATGCTTATATCCTAACAGATTCCATCCATAGCTTGGTATGGCAGAAAGGGCCAAAAACAAATCCATGTGAAGTATTTCTAAGAATCTAGTTTGTTGTTAACTATTTTTTTAGCCTTGTGACTTGCTTGAGCTTGCTTTCCAATTTGGCAAGCCTCCCAAAAAATGTCGGTCGTATTTATGTTTTTTTTTTTTTTTTATTCTGGGTAGATTTCTAACTAATTCTTTAGATGCTAATGATTGAATTAGTTGCTTATTCGTGTGACTAACTTCCTATGCCATAGGTGTGGTGTTTCGTCTATGTTCGCAAGCATATTTTGTCTTCGATTTAATTTCCTGTTTTCATTACATATATTCTCATTTAAGGTTTTTGAGAACTTATTATTTTCTTAAGTGAGTGACTACTATCATTAAATTGATTTAGCCTAGATATTTCTTTTCTAAGCTTCTCATTTTCAAACTTAAGGTCTTGACATAATTTGCATTCTTCATTTACTTCCTTACCTTTTTCTGACCTAGATAATTTATCTTTTAATTCTAGAACTTCATTCTCTAATTCTATTTTAGCTTGTTTTAGAGTTTTATTTTTAGCCATGACTTTTAGTCCTATTTTGCATAGTCTACTATATTCACTATCTAAGTCATTTTTGTCTAATGATGATTTGGTTATCACTAAAGTATTCGGTTTCGGAAAGTACCTCATTAGAAGCTTTAGCCATAAGGCACTTTTCATCCTTTGTCTTCTCCTCTTCATCTTCGTCGCTATCACTCCAAGATCCTCCAATAAATGCTCTTTGATCGTTGTTCTTTGGCGGCTTTAAACATTCTCCAATGAGGTGATTTGGATCACCACATCTAAGACATTTTCTTTCACTTTTACCATAACCATCATTTCTACTTCTTTGGAATGTTTTTCTATCGCCTCGTGGTTGTCTTACAAATCTTCCTCGTCTCTTGAAGAATTTCTTGAATTCCTTTACGGCCACAACATACTCTTCGTCTTCACTATCGGAGCTTGACCTATCTTCATCACTTACTTTCTTTTTCACCTTTAATGCAAGAGATCTACTTTGTTCTTTCTTGCCTTTTCTCGCCTTTGACCGTTTCAAAATCTTTCTTTATTACTTCTTCATAAACTTTCAAGTTTCCAATTAGTTCGTCAAGAGGTAAGGTTGTTAGATTCTTTGATTCTTCAATCGCCGTGACTTTCGCGCGCCATTTTGGATGTAATGCCCTAAGAAATTTCCTAACACAATTCTTGCTAGAAAAACCTTCATCAAGTGCTTTTAGACTAGTAATAATAGTGTTAAATTTAGCAAATGCATTATCTATTGACTCCTCTTCCGGAATCATAAATTGTTCATATTGTTGAACAAGAAGATCTATTTTGTTAGCTTTGACTTGATTATTACCTTGATGAGTGATTAATAAAGTATCCCAAATTTCTTTTGCGGTTTGACACATAAAAATTCTTTCGTATTCTTTACGTGGCAAAGCATTATAAATTACCATTTTAGCTTCATTATTTTTTGCAAGTTTCTTTTTAAGATCATCGTTTTGTTTATGAAAAGGTACAACTTCATCCTTTTTAGTTTCGGGATTATTTTGAATAGGAGGAAAATCACCATCGGTAATAACATGCCAAAGATCTAGATCTTTTGACTTCACATAAGTTTCGAATCTATTTTTCCAATAAATAAATCCATCACTTTCAAATAGTGGTGGTCTTTGCATAGATTGCCCTTCTAAATATTTTTCCGATTCCATAGATCGATTCAAGTTTTAAAATACAATTTATTTTAAAAATCTTGTTTGACGTGGCTCTTGATACCAATTGTGGAAAACTAGAAGGGGGGTTGAATAGTTTACCGCTTTTTAATTTAAGGTTTTAAAGTGTTTGTAAAAATTCTAGATTCGACTTTATGTGAATTCAACACTTGCACAATATGAACAATATACTTATCTAAACAATTAATAGGATAGTATGAGAAAATAATGTAAGACAAGAGATAAGAGTAAGAACAATCAAACCACAACGCGAGGATTTATAGTGGTTCGGTAACGAAGCACCTCTTCGCCCTACTCCACTCCTCTACTCTCCCGAGCAACCTAACTCGAGAGTTTTCTTCACTATGTCAACAAGCTCCCTTATGGCGGAGAAAACCGTACACAACGTTGCTTACACCGATTTACGACACAAAGCTAATGGCGTAGTTGTTCTGAATCTTAGCTAGAAACAATCTATCACCCAACACGATTCACACTTGTTCATAAAAAACTTCACAACTTCAAAACTTCTTTACAACTTCACAACTTCTTATAACATCATACTTCTTAACAACTTCAGACTTCACTTCACCACCACGTATGGTTTATCACATATCTTAACACTACTTGGTAAGATCACACGGATCTAACAATACTTACAAAAGATCGCCCAAGATTACCTATAATTCTAATACAAGATATACAAATGATTTACAAGTATGTGATATGGATGCAAAAAGATTGCTATGCACACTAAGGTATAATACTTCTTCACTTGATGATGAAAGTATTCTTCTCTTGCACTTGAAGAATTAAGCTTGGATCACATGGAAACAAAGCTTTATGATTAAATGATCAAAGGATTTTAGAGAGAATATGTGGGCTGTTTAGAGCAGAAAGAATGAGTGCAAAAGGTGAGAAAATAGTGGGGAAAATTCCAGTATTTATAGGACAAACTGGAGGAGCGTCTACCTAGGGGCGGTCCCCTTAAATAGGTGGGCGGTCCTCTTAATTTTAAGGGGGGCGCCCGTGTATTTAAGGGGGCCGCCCTAGGATAGGCACTCCCCAATTTGTCTTTAGTGTAGGGGGAATTTTCTGGAACTTTTCTAGCCGTTTTGGGACCAAAAATTTGAATTTCAAAATGTTTATTTTGAATAAAACATTTCTTTTAATTATAGAAAATGTTTTGTAATGTTTATAACATTTTATAAAAGTGTGAGGTTGAATAAAAATTTCCTTTGATCATAAAATGCATTAAGCATTTATTTATTCATACCTTTAAGTGATATAATTTTCGAAATGAAAATTTACTACTAATTACTTGTTTACGTTTAATTTTAAATTGAACGTTTTTATATTTTGTGATTATCAAAACATAAAGATGTGAAAAATATTAGTAATGTTTTTAGGCATCATATTTTATCAACAAATTGATTTAATTCTTCTTGCATGGCGACTATCCAACTTTCATCTTCTAACGCTTCATTCACATTCTTAGGTTCTATAGTTGATATAAAACAAAAGAAGTTACTTTGGTTTTGGGCTTGTGACCTAAGGGTTCTTTGGTTAAGGTTTCCTATGACATTTTCTAATAGATGGTTCCTAGATTCCTTAATGTTGACTATTTCATCAATCTCTAAAGTTTCATCCACAATGTCATTTTCTAGGTTTTTCTTTTCGAGACCTTAATTGCTTCTTCTTCATCTAAGTCATCATCCACCAAGGGTGATGTCTTAGAGGGTAGAGGAGTTTCATCGAATGTCACGTTAAGTGATTCTTCGACTTTCCAAGTGTGTTTGTTTAGGATGATGTAGGCTTTACTATTTTGAGAATAACCTAAAAAGACACATTCGTATGACTTTGGGTCAAACTTGGTAAGGTAGTCTTTGGTGTTCAAAATGCAGCACTTGCTTCCAAATACTCTAAAATAATCTAATGTAGGTTTCCTACCTCTTAAAAGTTCGTAAGGTGTTTTTCCAAGAATGGCTCTAATGAGAATTCGGTTGAGAATGTATGTTGAAGTATCTACGGCGTTAACGATTGCTCATTCAACATAGTCCTACTCATTTCTTGAAGTGTCATATTTTTCCCTTCGACCACGCCATTTGATTGAGGAGTGCGTAGAGCCGAGAAGTTATGTGTAATACTATTGACATTACAAAACTCTCTAAATTGCACCTCATTATCAAATTATCTACCGTGGTTGGTTCTTATTGACACTATTGAACAACCTAATTAGTTTTGAATTTGCCTACTAAATATTTCGAATTGATCGAAAGCTTCGGTTTTGTCCTTAAGGAATCTAGTCCAAGTATACCTAGAGTAATCATCTACTATGACTAGGGTGTAACGGTTTCCTCCGTAATAATCGTACGCAGATTGTACCGAAAGAGATCCATATGGAGGAGGTCTAAGCATTAGTCATTGAGACTATATTTATAGCTTTGTGACTAACGTGGCTGTGAGTTCCAATTTTGCAAGCATCATAAAAATGGTGATTTCAAACTTAAAGGTAGGTATGGTTGTTCTAACTAATTCCTTATGCCAACGAGGATGTGTTGAATGGGCGACCTGTCTTGCGTGCCTAACCTCCTATGTTTACAATGTGGAATTTTCATAATCGTAGCTAGACAATTTTATCCTTCGGCTTATTTCCAAATTTAATCACATTAAGTCTTTCTTCCTATACTCTACCTATGACTTTACCGTTCCTTAGTGATTTCACATCATGTTTCAGAGGAAGTTTCTCTACATATATTTGTCACATATGTGTCCTTACTTAGCAAGTTAATCTTAATTTACATACATGTTCTACATTATCTTTTTGAGAGAGTCATTAGAAATCGTACCTTTGCCAATGATGTTACCACGAAGATTACTACCAAAACGACTACCTCCAGTGTATGCCTGTAAGTGAGAAGAGCTTTTGGTTGCCCATCATATGTTTAGAGCATCCGCTATCCTTGATCCATTCGTCAGGTTCCAAGTCGACTCCAAGGCATATCTCACTTGAAGCATGAGCTACAAGACACGTTTCATCTTTGACCTTTTCGTCATCTTCTTCACCGCTATCGCTCCAAGAGCCTCCGACAAAAGCTCTTTGGTTCTTATCTTTCGGTGGTTTTGGACATTCTCCAATAAGATGATTTGGGTCGCCGCATCTAAAGCATTTTCTATCACTTTTACCGTTCTTGTCATCTCGGCTTCTTTGGAACGTCTTTTTGTCATTCCTAGGTTGTCTCACGAATCTACCTCTTCTTTTAAAGAACTTCTTGAAGTCTCTTACCGCCATGGCGTACTCTTCGTCTTCGCTACCGGAAGTCGAACACTCTTCATCACTAGATTCTTTCTTAGCCTTTAAAGCAATAGATTTCCTTTCAACTTTTGCTTTGACTATTTCAGAATCTTTCTTGATGATCATTTCATGAACTTTGAGGTTCCCGATAAGTTCATCAAGAGATAGTGACGTTAAGTCTTTCGACTCTTCAATCGCCGTGACCTTTGAGAAACTTCCTTACGTAGTTCTTACTAGAATAACCTTCATCAAGAGCTTTAAGACTAGTAATAATAGTATTAAATCTAACAAAAGCACTATCTATAGATTCGTCTTTGGAAATGACGAATTGTTCATATTGTTGAACCAAAAGGTCGATCTTATTATCTTTGACTTGGCTATTACCTTGATGGGTGATTAACAAAGTTTTTCCAAATTTCTTTGTACGTTGTTACATAGAATTTCTTTATTTTCTTTTCTCTTGGCAAATCATTGTAAATAACCATTCTGCTTCATTATTTTTCGCAAAGTCTCTTTTTTGAGTTCATGGTTTGTTTTTCAAAGGGATTAATCCTCAATTAATTGGTTACCGGATTTTGTACAATATGTTGATGAAACTAACGTTGGTAATAACTGCTAAAGATCTTAGATCTTTTTGATTTAACTATATGTCTCGAATCTCATTTTACCATAAATAAAAACTATCATTCTTTCAAAAAGTGGTGGTCTTTGCATGGATTGCCTTCTAGATATTTGTCGGGAATCATAGATCGGTCCAAGCTCTCTAAAATACCATTATATTATAAATCTTGAGGACCTTGGCTCATGATACCCAATTGTAGGAAACTAGAAGGGGGGTTGGATTAGTTTACGGGTTAATTATCCGTTTTAAAAACTTTGCTTATAAAGATGGTTTGTCCCCATTATGCACCCCCCCAGATCCATATTTCGGAGTTGTACTGTCAATCAATCAACAATATGACAATCACAAGTAAACTATTATGTAATGAAACTAATAAACAATAACAATATAAAGAGATAAGGAAAGAAACGATCCAACCAAGACACCAAGATTTATAGTGGTTCGTCTACGAAGCACCTCTTCACCGTACTTCACTCCCCGAGTACTCCACTCGAGATTTCACTATGTCAACAATCTCCCTTTAGGCGGAGAAAACTATTTACACGTCGCTTACTTTCTTTTCTGACACTAAGCTAGATGTCGAGTCCTAATCTTAGCTAGAACCAATCTAAGACTTCACTAAGTCTTTATACACTCACAAGATATATACTCTTGGATTGACCACAACTCCAATTTACACAATAACTCACAATTTTACACTATTAGATCTACACCAATCCAATTTAAACAAACCCAAAGAACAATATAATGAAGATGTGTGATCTTGAGGAGGATGGAAAGTGATCACATGCTCACAATGTTTCTAGATGAATACGATTGTTCTTCTCTTGCACTTGATTAGAAGAAGGGGGAAGAAGGAATTAATCACTTGAAACAAGATCAAGATATGTTAGTGATCAAGATATGTGTTTTAGAAAGAAAGAAAGAAGAGAGAAAAGTAGATCTGAGAAAATTCGTGGCAAGAGGTTCTGTTTTTCAAATGGTGTGGCCCAGTATTTATAGAAGACAAAAATAGCCGTTACTCTGCAGGCGGTCCCGGCGGTCCCTAATATGTTAGGGGGCCGCCAGGCCTATAAGGGGGCCGCCCGTAGAGTACGTTCCTCTTTTTGCATTTTAGTGGGGAAGGTGTTATCTGTTTTGGAACCTTCTATTTTGGGGGGAAAAACTGATTTTAAATTTATTGTTTTAATAAAACATTTCTTTTATGAATAAATATTTTGTGTATATATTTTTGTAAATACATTTTTGTAGAAATATAAGGTTTAAAAAAAATATTTTCTTGATCACTAATCATGTTTAATGATTTGTTTATCCATACCTTAAGTGATTAATCTTAGAATAGGAATTTTTAGATTCGTAGCTTTATAAACGTTTATTCTTATCGTAAAAGTTTTTACATTTTGTTATTATCAAAACATCGAGAGGTCGAAAAATATAAATAATGTTTTTATAAATTATTTGTATTAACAATATCGCTAATGATATTATGTGCACTTACTTGCGTTCATTGAATGAAGTTGATAATTGTGGAAAGTGTAAAAGTCTCGATATTATGCTTTTAGATCTTTAAGAATCAAACAAATCATTGTGTGAATTAAAAAAACGGTTTGCAAAACTTGAGGAATACATCATTACTCTTGATATTGCTTTTCAAAATCACAAAGAACAAATGATTTTTAATGATCCTGACACGAAAAATAAACAATTTTTGGTGAAAACAATAAATAATCAATTTGTTGAGATAAACGATCTAAAAGTGCAATTGCAAGACAAGTCACACATAATAAATGAGTTGAACCAGCTTTTAGCTCAAAAGAGCCAAAAGACTCAGTGTGAATTACCTGTTGTTGATTATAGGATTCAGAAAATAGAGGATGAGAACGTGTCTCTAGCTTTCCAAGTTTCTTATATAGTTAAAGAAAGAGAACATATTAAGTTAGAATATAAGAAGTTGTATGATTTCACATCAAGCATGTCTATAAGCCAACATATTTCAACATGTATACGGGCATAAAAAACGGAAACTTCAAGCTGGACTCTTTGCAACCAAAAAATTATTGATCAGATTTCAGAATGAAAATAACAAAAGTACGATCACAGTTACAAAGGACAGGTTTCTCTAAACCACAAAAGAATCATAATGGTACAAGTGTGAACACTAAGCTTTCTAAACCTTCAACTTATTCAGTAACTCCACTTCCTAAATCAAAGGTTAATCAGAAAAATGATTTATCAAAATCAGTCTAATTCAACATTGCTACCAAAAAGATAATTAATGAATACACAATTTCTTGCCCCAGTTTGCTTAAGATTGGTCTGAACCAATCAAAGCATACTATAAGAAACAATAGGTTGTGCATGGCAATTATCTGAAATTTCACCTAAGAAGCACGTTTTAGAACCACTACATAAATTATTAGAAGAAGCTAGAGCATTAAACTGGTGGTGATTTTAGATGAACATATATGTCATGCCTCTAAGTTTGACTGGCGAATTCAAGAACTGTTAGTGTATGTTAGTGACCTCATGCCCTTTGACTATGAGACATGACAAGTCAATTGTGTACTTTATAAGTCTTTGAACAGTTCAAGGACCTGAAGTTTATGTCTTTACAAGAAGAAATAAACATATTAAATAAAGTATTATTGAACTTCGAATCTTAGCTTAAACAGTCTTTTCAAGTTAATTACATGCTTTTTATTGATGTCTTTACAAAAGGACACAATCATATTGGCTAAACCTTTTAGTGAATATGATGAAGTAAGTATTCATTATTTCTTGACACTAGTTCTAAATAGGGCAACATACATCGAGGTGTATAACTCCTAGTAGAATATTAGTGTAACACCCCCATAAAATCAACAACGCAGCGGAATACCACTTGGGGTGCTACTTAATAGTTCATACACACAAGTTACAGAAAACGACCTCAAAAGAGACGTTAATAAAAATGTAACATTCGATTAAAATTTCAGAGTAAAATCAGGTCCCAATAATTTATGATTTAACAAGATTACAAGATTTCAATCGTGACTCATTTTGTATATTTAAGGAAAAACAATAGTTATCAAATGTGAAGAAAACCGAGTCCTTGAGTTTTGTTGATATCCATGCGTCTCGAATGCTCCCAATGCTCAGCTAGCAAAATAATAACCTGAGAAAATACATGCAAAAACGTCAACAATAATGTTGGTAAATTCATAGGTTTACGTAAAAGCAGCATTAAGATAAATCAATAAGTATTCAGTAAAAAAAAGAGTAGCGTTACCACATTTCAAAGAATTATTTTCGAAATTCAATTAGTGATTCAATAAATCAAGTAATGTTTAATAGTAGACCACAAGGTTTAAGATCAGCCAGCGATAATGCAACGAATGCAATGTCAAGTAAATGAATTAATATATTATCGCATTAAGCTCATGCCACTGAAACGTTAACCAAGCATATAAAATATGCATGTCATGTGCCCCTCAACAAGGTAATATTGCAATATACCTTAAGAAATTCTCAATACAAAATGTCCTTTAGGGGTGATCGCGCCATGGATGTCACAACCCCAGACAGGGCAGTCACGGCCCAATAGATCTACTTAATGTACTAGCGCTTACCCATCATAGGTAATTAACAGTGCATGAAATTCGGGGCCTTTTTGCAATAGGTACTCATGCAGATAAACTCATAATCGGGTCAAGCATACCCTTCAAGCACTTGTGTCCAATTTAAAACAAGTAATATGTTCAAAAACTCACAGTTTTGTAAATAGATAAACAATGATCTCAAATCATTTAGTAAGCAATTCAAGCTTAAATAAATTCAATGGTATACAACCATGTATCAAACATGTATTAGAAATCATGTGAAGAGCAAGTAAAGTCTTTAGTAAAAACATTCATGTAACGCTTATGAAATTGGAATCAATAAGTTATTTGGTAAAACGAGCATGTATTCTCACCCCGAAAATAGTTATGAAAACCATTAAAGAAGAAAAGATGGGGCTATGAACTCACCGTAAGTGGATGATCGAAGAGAAACCAACAATGAGAAGATGACTCCAAATATTAGTCGAGACCTATAAAGCAAGTCGCGACTTAGAATGATATATGATATCATTATAATAGAATAGTTATACAATACTAGTTAAAGAATCCAAAACATAAACAATATTGCACCAAGACTAAACCGAAGTGTTTTTATAAAGTATAATGATGTCTAACCTATGGTCATATCAAAATAAACATCTACTAAGTCTCTCCCTTTAATTCCTATTTCAATCATACATGGTCATACTTTTCATTTTTCCAAACCTAGACGTAAAAGTCAATTTTCTGATTTTAGTCATTTTCAAGAGAGCATAAATCCTAAACCATAAAAGATATAGACATGAGGATTTCACCCCTGGAAAGGAATTGAAGTATAATTTCCATAACATCAAGCCTCATATTCCAATTGTTTACCAATTTTTAGAAAAGGACAATTTACTATCGCTAACTCAAAACAGAAAACTAATGTTTGCAGAATTTAGCCATGATCACCGGACCATATATCTCATTCTATAAAAGATATAAAGGTGAGGTTTTCACCCCTGGAAAACCACATGAATCTAGTTTTCAAAACATTAATCCAATCATTCAACTAATTTACCAATCTACGGGAATTCAACTTTTACTAACCGAAGGTCAAACCAGATTATTAACTGAATTTCTTAGTTTTTCCGTTTTAGTCATAAATCCTAAAATAAAATAGCAATGAGTGTGAGGCCAAATGATGGAGCTTCTATAAGATGCCTATCATTTACCCAAGCTTTAAAACCTAAACTTTTAGTTCAAAAACCCTGACATTAACATGCTTTCTAATCGAAGGTCCAGAATTGACCCATGTTCGTATTTTGACCATATCTCCCTCATACGGAGGAATTGGTTGAGCATCCAACTATCTCAGGATGACAAGACCAATATCTATTCACCCATAAAATTATATCACAGGTTCCAGGCCAAAAGTTTGGAGAACAAGCTCCGTTTACCTGATGACTTCAAAACAGTCATATAATTTACTTCAAAACTTAATCAAGGTACTTCCAAATCCTCAATTAATTCATCACAAGGCCACTAATCATCAAATTACATTACCTAACAACCATTTTTCACCACTTACACTAATTCATCAAGATCAACTATAAGAAGTACATGCATGATTATAAAAATCATAATCAAGA